>JANITW010000234.1:62286624-62296927 GCA_027564335.1 Erythroxylum williamsii | reverse complement strand
AACTTAATTCATAAACTATTATTTAAGTATAAGTATATTTAAATTATAGGATGAAAAAATATCCAGTAAAAAACAAAAAAATAGCTTCCTACTGAATGAATAACATAAAATAAATAAAGTATGTGGCTATAAGTCATAGATGCAAGTAAGAATAAGAATAAAAATAATTCATGCCTGGTTAAGAGAAAAATAAATATCGGTAAAAAAGTAACCGTTGGATCATTTGAACAATAAGATAGATTTTCATGTTTGTTCATCCTGTTTATCTTTAATATTATATACTTAATAAAAGAGAAAATTATGACTTGCACAAAATAAATTCAATAATAACTCAAGATTTTTAATTCAATTTAGAGTTTTTAATCATTAATAATTTAATTATGTTTACATAATTCAATATTAAGTTATTTATCTTTAAAGAAATAGTAACTAATAACAATGATGCTATGAAATTTTATTAAAATAAATTTGTTTTATATTATAACAAATTAAAATTTTCAAAGATGACAATAGGTCGACCTATGGGTCAGCTCCGTCAATTTCTATAAAATAAAAGTGTAAAACATCGATTTTTTGTAATTAGTTTAATTAAGCTTGGATCTTATCCATAAGTTGATCCATTAAAAACATCTTAATATGAGTCCATAAGTCAGCCCATTACCATCCTACTAATGGATTCACAACAAGGGCTTTGATTTAATCAAATTCAGTTAATTGCTTAATTTTGAATTTTGAATTACTTAATTAGAATATGTGATTAATAAATGATCATATATTATTAATGTATTTGGTATGCTCCCGAAAGAATAATAATTTTGAATTTTGTATTATAAGAAAAGTTATTTTTATAATCCTAGGTTATTATAATTAATCATTTTTAAAATTTTTAATTCTAGAGAAAATTCATCTCATCATTTAGTATTAATATAATTAAAAATAATAATTATCTTTCACAAATTTCAAGCATATCAGCCGTAAATAAAGTAATAAACACTATTTGTTTGGGCCTTGTGTTGGACTTGGTACTCCGTTGAAACGCGCCGGAAAACGACAGCCCGTTTAGTCCTGCAATCCAACAAATACTCCTCGTCCAGACAAAGCCTTCCCTTTCTGCAAAGAAAAATAAAATATAAAAAGTAAAAACAACAAAAGCAAAATTATATGTATAAAATAAGACAACGTTAACACTCCTTCAATTTCACGCGCCACCGTGACTCGATCATTTAGAACATGGAACCCCACCCAAAGCCGGAGACGGAGCGGAAACCCGAACCGGACGGTCTGGATCCGCAGCGTAATCAGACTCTTAAGGATCTGAAAGCCGACGATGTTCTAAATGTAGAGGCGAACAAAGTTCCCTCTGTCGCCGGATCGGAATCACAGACTCCGGCCGCCGAAAGCGAGCAGTTACAAGCCAATAACCGTAATGGATCTACTAGAAAGTCGGTCCGCTGGAGTCCCGATTTGGTGAGCGACTCTCGGAACAATAGCAATAGTTATAATAACAGCAGAGATGTTTACTTCGATGGATCTAATCCCTACACTTCTTCTTCTCCGACGTCTTCTTCACCTTCCTTATCGTTCAAAGGTGAATGAAAATATATGAAAATTTGAGTTATTTTTATTGTTTGTTTTTTCAAAATGTTATTTGTGTCATTGTTTGAGCAGAGAGGATGGGGACCGTGAAGAACGTGCTAGGAAGATGGGGAAAGAAGGTTGGAGAAGCGAGTAGGAAAGCTGAAGATCTCGCTGGGAACACGTGGCAGCACTGTCAGTAATTAATTAACCGTCAGATATAACTAATTTGCATTTCACTCTGTTTTTCGTTAGGTGGGATGATTGACAGTTGATCTAATTATATGATCATTATATCTGATTATTACTTAAGAGATAGCATACTTGTGAAATTCATTCAGTCTGGTTTTGATTTTGTGAGGGAACTTCAACGACTATATGAACTGGTAGGGAACTGAGTTTTATCTATTTTTTCAAGTGTTCGATGATCGGAAATTTGTTTATCAATAACATTTTAGGAGTATGTAATAGCTGAAGAATGGTAGATTGAGGAGATCTGATCAATGGTTGTGGTTTTGGACTGTAATGAATTGTGGAATTTTTGGTAGCTTTTTTATTGTGCATTGGCATATTTTCCACAATTTTCTGGTACATAATATTGTGGAATTTGAAACCGATAAAGTAAGAGGTTAAGAGAACAGGTTTTTTCTCCCCAGCTTTGCCCCCAACTAAGGAATATGGTTGTTGAGATATCTTGTGTCTGGGATTCACTAATTATCACTGAATGAATATGGGGATTTTACGTCCAATTTTCTGGTAATATTTCTTTAAGTTCTCAGTGAAAGTTTTGAAAGAGAAGATGCGTGATTGACCCTTGATGTGAAATTCTTGCTGATTTATTTTCAATGTGTTCTATAGTTTTGGAATCCTCGCTTTGTACCGAAGTAAATGTGATTTTATTTTGTTAGAAAATCTTGTCTCTTTTTTTAACATGTTTATTATTGTACGTATTATAAAATCATGAAATAGATTAGGCTTCAGTGGACTGCACTCCAAGATGAGTTGAGAATGTCACTAAATTGTCTTGCTTTACCTCCAATTAGTGAAAACGTCACCTAGCTTTACTGAGGCTGCTCTGGGAAGACTTGCCCAAGGAACAAAAGTTCTAGCTGAAGGCGGTTATGAGAAGATCTTTAGACAGACATTTGAGACAGTCCCTGAAGAGATTCTCCAAAATTCATATGCGTGTTATCTGTCCACATCGGCTGGTCCTGTTATGGGGGTTTTATATGTATCTACGGCGAAGCTTGCATTTTGTAGTGATAATCCCCTGTCATACCAATCCGGCGAACAAACTGAATGGAGCTATTATAAGGTATGTTATCATAGATGCACTGCTGTCTCATATGATAGGGCAAACCTTATTTTGGAGATCAAAGATACAGCCATGAGGTTAATATTTCATAATGCGATATGGATGACCTATAAGCTATTGACATTAATTTATTGTATACTAAGCCGTGAAAACATGTTATGAGTTTTGGATCCTCTTTTTTCTCTTGCACCTTGATATCCTGTACTTCCAATATTCCGACATAACCTTTTGTTTTGGGTAGGGGAGGTGGCAATATGGGATTTGATTTAGGTGACGCTTGAGTACAAATATTGGAATAGATTCTGTGACAAAAATATTAATAATCATAAAGAGAAGTCTTTCTGTTTTGCATGAAAGAAGAAGGGAGGGTGGGCTTAACGGGCGGAAAATCTACTCAAAACCTATCATTGATACTGTGTGCTCTATGCATCATTATGGTTTAATATCTTTCACCACACGATGTCTTGTAGGGCAGTATGTTCTTCATTTTCAACACATGAACGGAATTCTGTTGTATCTTCTGTTTGCAAAATGTTAGGAAATTGGATAAAGGTATTTGTTGTAGGGTTGAGAGGAAGCTTAATTGGGCCTGAAAAGTCATTACTGGTCTATGTACTTAATAGATGTTTTAACATTATATTTGTTTATAGTTATGCACCTACACATATATAGGCAGCGAAGTAGAGAGCTATCTTTAAAATTGTGTCATATTTTAATGCTTTTACTGGTTACTGAGAGATATAGGTATAAGACAAATTTCCATTCGAGATTTAATATATCAATAAAAAATGAATTGGTGATATTCTTCATCGAACTGTTCTTGGGTGTGAAAGTTCTGCCAATAACTTGTTGGACCTTTATAATTATAGGTTTCCAACAATTTGGTGTATTGTGTTATTCCTCGCTCGTTCTGCAATATATATTTACTTGGCATCCCCTTGATGCATCTCTGTAATTCCCTTCGGTACTCTTACTGTTACTTTTTCTATGAAATAGGTTGTCATCCCATTACATCAACTCAAAGCAATCAATCCTTCTTCGAGCAGAGCTAATCCTGCTGAGAAATACATCCAAGTTATCTCAGCTGATAATCATGAATTTTGGTTCATGGGCTTCCTGAATTACAATGGTGCTGTGCAATATCTGCAAGATGCCCTGCGAGCCTATGAATCTGAAACTGTATGATTAAGTCAATTTTTCTTTCTACGTTCTGGATACTACTTTTCAGCTTGTTCTGCCAAGGAAGATGTCAATGCGTGCTGCAATTCTTTGGTAAGTCTGTCTGAAAACAAATTGTAGAGTTTATGGATATATTTTTTACAGTATATTTAGGGGAAATATACTATCAAATTTTCAATTTTAGTCAGTACGATTATATTTTCCACTTGTAGTCCTTTTCCGGGCGAAATGCCTAAAAAAATCGTGGTTAGGAAGATTATAGTAGCAAAAGCCGTTGGAATTTTTGTTTTATACATCGGAAGATTTATGATTTCTCTCATCCCAAAACTTGATCGCAGTGAAGTCCTCTGATGACGCATTACTCGTAGTGTCTTTGTTTACACGAACTCTTAACTTCTGCTCTTTGAGTTTTTTTGGAGTATGAACTATTATAAATGGTTCCACCTCGTAGATTAGTTCTTTTGGTGATCTTGAAATGATTGTGATCTGCATCTTGTCTTATCAAATAAGCTTATCGACAACTTTGTAATTGATAAGCAGCTGATCTGACCCTGGGATAACCATTTTAAGTAGTGGATTATTACATAAATTATACTCTTTTTTTTTTTTAATTTGATCTAACAAAAGGTATTAAGAAGTTATCTATATTTTAATTCAACATTTATCTTTAACCAATTCATGGCCAATAGGAAATTGACCTTCATCTTAAGGTGATGTATTGGTGTAACATTCATTCCTTAATTTGGTTTGCTAAATTTTAAGAAATGCATTTCAGGTTATGAATGAAAAACTGAGTTTGTTGATTGATTTACTTGCGAAAATTTTAAATTGACTAGTTTTTTTAATTTGGTTTTTAATTGTTTAGTTTGATTTACTTAATAACTCTTGGTTTTAAAAATTGATCAGTTTGTTTATTAATAGGTTGGTTTTTTTCAATTAATCAAATTTTTATACATTCAAATAAATTAATTAAGTTTTATTTATTAATTTTCTTTTTAATTAAATATTAAATTAATGTCACTCTTTTTTAAATTATATTTTAAATTCTTAAATTTTGTTGATTATTTAATCATTTTTATGATAATTTAATACTAGTTAAATATTTTAAACTTTAAATTTTTAACTTTATTGGTTTAACTTTTAGTCTTAATTTTTAAACATTAATTTTTAGGTATCGGTTCTTTTCTTTTTTTACAAACGACATATAATGGGTCTAGTATAGGTTGGTTTATCAATAATTTTAATTAGGATTTAAGTCGGAGTTAATTAATAAGTTTACAAAAATTTTAACTTTTCCTTTCCTTTCAATGTAAATCCCAATCTCTTCTTCTTAGATGTTCCCAAAGTCACAATCTAAAACTTCTTGTCTCCTAATGTGGAACCAAATTATACCAAACTCTGTCAGCTCACTTAACAATAATTTCAATTTTAATTTCAAAGTAGTAATAAATTAAAATAATTAATTAAAAATCGATTAATCTTTTTATAAAATTTGTAATACATGTGAGATTAAATCAATCGTTTATGTAATACTCATTACACTATACCCTATTACTTCCTTGAAACGTAAGCTTCATTCTACTATATTTTTATGACACACCAACGAATAGGGACACTAGGACTCACTAGACTTAGAACACGAGGTACGATAATTATTGATTTGCAATTTTCAAGTTTCCTTTTACTTCTTGGATGCTTTCCAAGAAGTGAAAGCAGTACCCACACTCTAGGAAGAAAAAATGCACCTATATGTAAACGTAAATGATTAAAATTGAACTGGACGACAGTTTTATTGTTAATTCTGAATTGACTAGTAGTGGAGGGTTGTTGTGTGATCCATTTGGTCGTTGGCTATGGAGTATTCGTTTCAAATTGATGTTTTGACTATCTTGGTAGAAAAGTTATGGTTCATTTGAGATGATTTGATTTTTGCGTGAGATTATAGTTTTTGGCAGGTTGTGGTAGAATCAGATAGTATAGAGGCAATGAGGATGACGACTTATGGTGTTATCTCTTCATATCTCTTATCTGTTTTGGTTGTAAATATTCAAGCTTTACTTGCAAGGAATTGAATTTGTTCTATTAGGCATGTGCTTCGTAAAGGTAATTTTGTAGTAAATTGTCTGACTAAATTAGGTCACGACATTTCATCAACTTTTTAAGTTTGGGAGGAGATTCCTAACCCCCTCTCTTTGATTATCTGCCTGTGTTATTTCTTTTATGAGATAGTTTTAGTTCTCTCACTTGTAACAAGAAAAACCTAAATATTTAGGTTGGTTTAAACATAAAAATTTTTAATTAGTTAACTTTTTTGTTTGATTTTTCATATTTCGGTTCGATTTATTTTATTAACTATTATTGTTAAAAATCAACCGGTTTATTAATTAATTGATCGGTTTCGTAAATTAATCAATTTTTATACATTAAAATAAACAAATTGATTTTTATTTTTCAATCTCTTTTTTCAGTTAAACTTCAAATTATTCAATGAATAAGATAAAAACACTCTCCCTCAATTATATTTCAAAATTTTTAATTTTATTATATCGTTAACATATTTTATGACGATATAATATTAATTGAATCTTTTAAATTTTATACCTCTTATTTTATTAGTTTAATTTTTAATCCAATTTTTAAAATATGTGATCACTCTAATGATAGGTTCTTATAAATCACGAGAGAGAGAGAGGGAGAGAAAATCTCCAAAGATCATAATTACCTTGAATTATAAGTTTCCTGTTAAGAATTTCGACCCTTCTTAACACGTATTACTCACTTTCCTAGGCCTAAGCCTAACTCTGGGTCTCATAATCATCTTAAAGCATTAAAAATCAATACTATTGACGTCAGTTTTACTACAGAATAGCTTCCATAGATGGTGTTCAAGTGGATTGATTGCTTACTTTCTTTGGAGTTTCATAATTGTCATTGCCACTAAGACTCCTTTATCATTGATTAATTAGTGTATGATCTGTAACCCATCATTCCTTTTTTCCATTTAATATAGAAACTTCATTGCTTACCTTAAACCCTCTTTGCCATGATTTGCCTAATCACTAGCCTTTAACTAAACAAAGACTTGGAGAAGAAAAAAGAAGATCGGTTTGATTGAATCTTAAGGCTTGTTGCAGAAAAATTTGTATTAGTTTAACATATTTTTTATTTTATTAAACAATAAATTAGTAGTTACGTGACAAGTAACTCGTCTCGTCATTTACATTAACGGAGAATTTAATGTAATATTGAGGTACTTTTATTTTAAATTCAAACATAGATTATAAAATTGAGTAAATTTTGAATTGTTTTATAATTAATTCATCCAAATATCAAAAATTTTCTAATCGTAACTCATGATAACGAGAGAATTCCTGAAAAATATTAGCCTTATAATGAAAATTTCCTTCATGTTACCACCAAATTGACGTAGTGAAAAATTCCCATTTCATAGTCATTATATTAAGTGAGTTTTTGTATCTCTTTTTGACTAATATTAGATTGCTATGGTGACAGAGATGTGCAATCCATCTCTTGTAGGCCGGTGGATTGGACGTAGGACAACACTATAAAATATAGTAGCTTGGTAGATGATTTGTGTTGAGCCTACACATCATAGTTGTATGATTACACTTTTGAACCCCTTGACTTTTTTTTAAATAATTTCCATTATTTTAAAGTATAAATTAGAATAAATTGTCTACGATAATAAGTTCGAGGAATCTTATGTCGAGCTTGAAATTTCTTAAATTATAAAATTTTTAAAAATTAATTTCATCAATTGAATCAAATCCTAACTTTGTCTGTAGTAATTGGTAGAATTGTCTTGAAATTTGTTTTCTCAAACCCGGTCAAGTTGGTCTCAAATATTAAATTTAGTGTTAAATACTCGAATAATAACAAATCATCATCATCATCATCATTATCATCGAAATTTCTCAATAAAGCAGGGTCTGAGGAGGTCCGATAGTACTCGAATAATAACAAATGATTTTCATATTAATGAATACATATTCTAATTAGCTTTTTTGCATTACCCTAAGCTTTAGTCTCTATGATTTATTAAGGGTAGTACATAAAAGTTTAATACTTATTAAGATGAGTGAATCCCTCAAATGGCAAGCATAAAATTTTAATTATATTGGAGTTTACTATCCAATGATATTTACATCAATCGAAGTAGACAATGTGCCTTTCAACTTTCGGTCTTGATTAAGTGACTTGCACTAACCTAATCAAAGATTATGCAAACTAAAATTCTACAACAATGTCAAAGTTATCTCTGCCCTTGAACTGTTCATAAACCATGCTTAAGATTGGATCTCCAAAGGAGATTTAGATGACCCACAAACATCTTTACATTGTCATTTCTCAAGATCACACTATTGTTTGCATATGTTCCCTAAGTATATTTGGTGAATATCACATTTGCAAGATCTTACTTAAGAGTAATTGAAGTAATTATCTCACGTAAGATTAGCAGCATAATCGATCAGTCATTAGCATACTTTGAATCTTAACTTTTCTAAAATTTAAGCTCGAACTAATTAAATTTATCTTAACTTATTAATTTTAAAATTAGTCAAAATAATTAAACTCAAATACAAAGTAATTTATTATCTCTAATGTTGTATATAAATTTCAATCCTCTCCATCATATTAGATTTCAACTTGAGAGCTATCAAACAACAGAGTATGATGAAAGTATCACATCATAAACTTCATCGTCACAAAATCCATAAACATGAAAGTACACAAAATTCGGAATCAAACTCATGACAGATAGATGAAAAGTACAATACTCAGATACTTGAGAGGGACAAGTTGATGAAGTTAAAAATTATTTTTTATAATTAAATTCCAAAAAAAAGCATGATCATAGCAGGAAAAAAGGGGTTTTCACCAATTTATGAAGTAGTACTTGTACTGAAGAGAGTATCTTCCATTTCAGTGATAGCTTGATGCTAGCTGAGGAAGTGTTTGACTTTGTCAGGCCAATTTTAGCAGTTGTTTCCCTTCTTTACCTTAGCTTTTGAAATAACCCCTTTACTTTTTTTCCCCCTTCTAAAGGGAACATGTAATAATTATTATTTTTAAGTACATACAAAACAAATCTTTGAATAAAATTATGTAATTTTATTCAAATTAATAATTCAAATTTAAGTGAAGAGTTCGATATGTTAAATATAAAATTTTAAAAATATTTTCTAACTGCTTAAATTGTTGTATAAATGATAATTAACATTTTTTCTCCAACCCGCTTAAATTTCTTTCTTCTATAGGCCTATAGTCACACATACTTGCCTATTGCTTACTTATTCACCTTAATGAATGTACTAAATTGTATATATATTGGATTATTAATCAATGATTCTTGATCTTGAATTGGACATATCAAGATTTGATCTTATTATTTATAAGTTTTTTAAATAAGTGGAGTGACTTATGAGGTGGGAAAGGGGTAAACAAAAGGAATGATGAATATGAGAGTTTTGGGAAAGAAAGGAAGGACCTCTCTTTGTTCTCATACCAAAATGTCAGCCAAGCCATTGGAGGTGGGGTTTGTACAATCCCAAGTGTCCTTTACCCTTTGTTTCCTCTATCACATTCAAAGTGGATCTCATTATAACCTTATTGATACTTAAAAAAAAAACCCTTTGATTATGACCTTTAACTACAGTTTTTGTTCTTTTTTCTTGTTTCAAAATTATTTCTTTTCATGATTTGAAAAGGGTAAAGATAAAATTTTGTAATGTTTTCTTCTAACATTCAGTTTTCAAATTTAAAAAATAATTTTCTTCAAACACGAAACAATAAAATAACATTTACTTTTATGTCTTTATGTTTAATTAGTATTATTTTATTATATATTCATGTTACAAATTTTATTTTATTTATTTTTTATGTGTGCCTATTAGAAATAGTCCCTTTATAATTACAGATAAAATTACGTACTATTAGATCTCTTTAGACTCTGCGTAGACTTTTCCTGTTATTGTTGCAAAAATTGTTTCTTTTCATAATTCAACAAATGGGCAAATATAAACATCATAAAATATTTTCTTTGAACATGAAAAAAAGAATATCTTTTCCTTGTTTTTGCTTGAAATAATGATTAAAGATTTTGTATAGGAGGAAAAAAGACAATGAGATGCCTATTTGCATCAAGGTATTCTAATTTTGTGTTATTTAATTTTATCCACATATTTATATAGACTCATATAAATATATAATTAA
>JANITW010000234.1:62270954-62286524 GCA_027564335.1 Erythroxylum williamsii | reverse complement strand
ATATATTCATGTTATGAATTTTATTTTATTTATTTTTTATGTGTGCCTATTAGAAATAGTCCCTTTATAATTATAAATAAATTTACGTATTATTAGATCCCTTTAGACTCTGCATATTAACAAGACTTTCACTGTAATCGTTGTAAAATTGTTTCTTTTCATAATTCAACAAATGGGCAAATATAACAATCATGTAATATTTTCTTTGAACATGAAAAAAAAGAATATATTTTCCTTATTTTTGCTTGAAATAATGATTAAAGATTTTGTATAGGAGCAAAAAGGATAACGAGATCGTCTTTTCGCATCGAGATACTCCAATTTTGTGTTACTTAATTTTATCCACATATTTATGAGAACTTATATAAATATATAATTAAAATTTAATAAAACATAGTATTAACTGGCTAAGATAAGCAGATGATTTGTTCCAGCAAAAAAAGATGGGGATGAAAATTTTTATTTTTTGAGCTTGAAATGGGATCAAAAGTGATATAGAAATGGACAAAACAAACAAAGAAAAAGGCTGACATGAAGATCATCCCACACCGCCGCTCTTTACTTGTCTTGTCACCATCTGCTTCATCTTTTTCTCCGCAATTCTCTCTATCTCTGCAACTAGTTATTAATGGTTGTACTGCTTTTTGTACAAGGTTCTGAATAAATTCCCTTGTCCCGTCCCCCACACATCAAAGCCTCTTCTTGTCTTTCTCCTCTCTTTAACGCTGGTAATGACACAGATCACCGTTTGGCTTCCACTCTCCCAACATCACAGTTCCACTTTTACTCGCACATCCTTATGTTTATGGGGTCTCTCTCGTGTTCGATGTCAAATTAATTAAGGATATAAGATGAATTCTTTCGATGTACTCACTTCTTATTCTTAAAATATTATAAAAGGCGTTGATTTTTATCTTATTTCATTTATTTTAAAATTACGAGTAAAAATGTAAAATATTGGATTTTAAAACAATAAGCATTTTATAAATAAGTGAAAATGTAAGAAAAGTCCAAATCTGTTAACTAATTGTAGTATTAAAAATACTACAAACCTTCAAAAAAAAAAAACTACAAAATTAATATATTTGTACTGAAATTATTTCCAATTTTTTAGAAAACTCCTTTTCTTGTTATCATTAAATAACAGTAAAAGACATAAAGCTCTCTTATGGTTTAAGAAATCTTGGAAAACTCTATGATTTATGTTATTAAATCTGACTCAAACTAATAATTTATTATGATCATCTTAAATTATGAATTTAATTTTAATTTAAATGGTTCATATCAAGTTTAAGAATTGAGTTAGATTTATCATATTAGTGATATTTGATTTTAATTAATTAGTTTATGTATAGAGATGCCAAAACTAACTAGCTCGTGGCCCGACTGTTACTTCAAAAACAACTTCATTTTTGATGTTTTTCTAAAAAAAAATATGACGGGCCGGGTTAGGCCATGGGTTGACCCATCCCGGCCTGACCCATTGACGTCTCTATTTATGTATGATGTTCATATTGCGTGTATTTTATTATTATTTTAAATCAAAATCTAAAAGAATAGATATTAAAAAAAACAGAAAATTAACAAATGTTTTAAATTTTTCTTAAAGATCATGGAATTTTTTTAAAGATTATTTGAACCGGAGGAAAGATCTGTCTTTTACCCTTAAAATAATAAAATGAAAGACGTGTAAAATGGGCAACATATGTGGACCAAATGTTAATGATATGACGAATTATCTCAAAATTTAAATATGATTTGAGTTAATTAAATATAAATTTAATTAATAATTTAAGATAATTTGTAATGGCTGATTTTTCATATTGAAGGATTATAATCTTAGACTATGGCATATAAGTCATCTGATTAAGAATTCATGAAATACATTTCATTCACTTGCATATCATTAGCATACATATATGAATTATGAATTAATGCACATTGCAAAGATAATATATGCACTCAATTGATATGTTCCAAGGTATGAAAAGTTTAAAATGATCATGATGTGAACTGTGTATTATTTATACCTTTAATTTTAGTTTCACGGATTATAAGTAGTAAACTTGGAATTAATTGTTCCTATTGAAAAATTGATGCATTTAAATGTACATTTAGTATAAGAAAAATGCCAAATTGTAAGATAAGTGGACACATGAAAAATTAGGATGACTAAGCCTATAATTAAGTGACATTTGACATAGATAATTGAATGACATTTGGCATAGGTAATTAATTGACAAATGGCACTGATCATGGAGTGACAAATGACCTAACATGTTGGTGACAATTGGCAGCCTAAGGAAGGGACAAATGACTTACATGCTTAGGGACATATATCATGGTAATAAGGTGACACCTAGCACCTAAGGAGTTAAGCTTCTGCATGAGTAAAATCAATTTTGTTCATTTCTTCTTCTTTCTTTTTCTCACACCACCCAAATCCTCTCACCTTTACATCCCTTTGTTTTGTCTATGTTTGTGTCCAATTACTACACCAATAATCCATGCTTTTTACCCTTCACAAGATAGTTAAAGAATCAAATTATTATTGTCCTTTATTTTAGCCGAAAACCAACTTGTTGTTACCTTGAATTTATAATGATTTTGCATACATGGAGAGTTGTATTGGCTTAATCGTTGAGCTAGACAAGTAAGTAAAAGATTGATCTTTATGACATGTGGTAATATAAAGTTTATGATGATTGAATTGAGATGGATTGTATATGATGTTGATTATGAAGTGTGCTGGAATATGGTGTATAAACTTAGACACTTATGATAAACTTGGACACTTTTATGTTTGTTTCTTAATGTATAAAAAACTAAAAGTTATAGGTTGTTTTATGGATGAATTATACTGGATTTTGAGGTATAATGAAGGTGAAATTATGTTAAAGAAAAGTGCTAATATAGTGATCTTGAAATGGGAAAGAACTAAGACTACATGTATGATCAATGAATGATAGTATCTGCTTTTGATTTTGATGCATAAAAGATTATATTTTGTGCGCTACTAAATGAATGATTTAAATTGGAATTGGAATTGGAATTGATGAGGATTTGAAGTATAATTAAGTTATAATTGAGATATAAATAATGGACTATGATGACGATGTGTTGAATTTAGGATGAAGATGTTAAAAACTGAAAAATAATTTTGATGGACAATGAAGGAGTACCTTCGGTTTACCTATCCCACAATCGTGGGAGCTACATAAGCTCCTTCCTACGATTATGAGCAATGCTTTGAAGTGAAAAAAATGTGTTTAATGTGATGGTTAAATCATATAAGGCTAAGTTGCTATACCTTGGTGCATTAAGACATTATTGGGGCTTGAAATGAACCTATTAAGTGTTAGATAAATTTAAGTTGTTAATTGATGATATAAATTAAGGAATGGATTGTTTGATATCAATATATATGAATTTGGGAGTATAAGTTGTTAATAGTATAAAGATGTTCTTATGAATGAAAATGTAATTCAAAGGATATAAGTAATGAAATAGATATGATTAAATGAGAATCAAGAAATTGTGTAAATATATAATGCTAAGAAATGATTGATGAATCTATGATTGATGAATTGAGGGTAACCAAACTTACTTAAGGCATAATCCTAATTGCAAACTAGATATATACAAGCTATGACGAATGAATGATCAAAACTTGTGAATAAGGATACATACTCGGGATAGTCAATTGAGCATGTATTAAACATAACACGTATAGATGTGTATGATTGAGTACTCATTTGATTAAACAAGTTAGTAATGTGTAGTTATGTGTGTATTGCATGATATAGAAGCATAAATAGACCAAAATCATCCAAACATTGCTGAATCGTCAAGGCAATAACTATCTGGAGTGTACCATGAGTTGACCTAGATCTGTAATCTCAATTATATATGTGTTTCTGTTTGAATTATGTGGCTAACCTAGATGTTTTCTCACTATTTTTGATTTGTTTTTGATTAACTTTCAGATATTGACTGTTATTGATATGATTGTGATACTTTGGATATTATTGTTCCGAGGAGTTTGATATTAGGGATTGTATTGGATGTGTTTTCAAATTTAATATGCAATATGAATTGTGTTCTCAACTGTATGTTGAATGTCGGACTCAGATCCGATGAATATGCTAAATGACTGTACACATTGAATGAAAATTATTGATAGCATAATATGTGAAATGATATATTCCATGACATTGATATGCATGATTAGATAAAGGACTTGTGACCGGAGTGACCGACGTAAAAAAGAGCTTAAAACTTAGGAAATGTGTACAAAGAGCTACATGCTCAACGATTGATGAGTTCAGTATCCATAATGAGTATGAGACAGTATCTGAAATGAGCATGGTATGCACAAGGGATACGAGACAGTTAGATAGGTGCTCAGTCACAACAAAATAAAAATGAAAGTGGGGTCTGATGTGCATTTATATATATATCTTTACATGTATCATGTGAATGGTTGTAAAGAATGACAAAATTTGAGTTAATATAATGGTATGCAATCTTTATGTACATGTTGATCATATGAATGATTGAAATATTCTAAAATGATTATATGAAATGTTTGTATTCATAAGGGGCTTGTTGAAATATGATGTATACTGTGATCAAGTACTAAATTCTGAATGATGTGATATATGAGATTTGATTCTGAATGATGTGAGATACTGATTGAACTGTGTTATATACTTGTAATATTTGTGTTATGGTTTTAGTAAGCACATCGATGATGGTTTACTCATTGAGTTCGCAAAACTCATCAAAATTATAACATTGATTTTCAGGTACTGAGGAGACCTAGCTTCTAAGGCAATTTAGTAGCAGTCTAGTATTGTCAATTTGGAAACAATAATGACTCAAAAGTTTGGTCAGCTGATATATGAGGAGTTTAGTTAGAATATTTCTGTCAGCATTCCATTTTATATTAGATATTTTGTATAGAACAGTAAACTCTTAGATGTTTTTGTGATGTAAATATGTGGATGTCAATAGGCCGAGCTTGGCCCGACCCCTAGCCCATGTGACCCACAGCTCGACGGGCCGGAAGGGTCAGCTTGTGGCCTGATACGCCACGGTCGGGCCAGGCCAGGCCAAACCCAGCCCATCGTATATATATTTTTAATGACTATCATCATGGTCTGGTCCCGTGGTCAGCCTGTGACCTGTTCAAACTGGGCCAGTTTTTCCATCCTTATGTAAACATATGGATTGTGGATTGTAATGACAAAGTAAATTTATTTTTGTGAATGAAATGGGTAAATTTAGTCATTTGAAGTATTTATGTTTTTGTGATGCTATAATAAGTGAATATGATTGCTTTAACATGTCATTCCCATTAGGTATATTCTCGGATGTTCTCTGGACGTTTGGGTATATGCTCTGTGATAGTTGTATGCTACATAATTATTATTAATTATTTGTTTGAATTATATTTAAATGGCTTTAGAATAAATTTAAAAATGAGTTGTATTATTAATGATATTTAATTAATTGCATTGCATAGCACCTATGTCATTATTATTTTTTAATGGGGATAAATTTTTTTAAAATGCCCAACCTTTTATAATCTTAACATTTAAGTTTAAAACCTTAGTTATGTTAGTATTTTGATATAGTTAATGAAATCTTTTTTAGTCCATGACATGTCAGTGCTAACGTTAAAATTTAATTGTAAATTAATCATAATCGTGAACTAAAATACCTAATCCAATATATAAAAGAGTTTCATTTCAAATATTCAATCTTTAATTATTTTTATGACATCTAAAATCAGTTAAATATTTTTATTTTATTGTTTTAACTTAGAGTGTGATTTTTAAAACATCAATTATATGTCATAGATAAAAAAGATTCCGTTAGCTAAATAATCAAAATATTAACAAAACTAACATTTTCAAATGAGTTATTAAAATTATAAAAATTGGTTACTTAAAATTTCAAAAGTTTGAGAACTGAATTAAAAATTATCAGAAGATTAGAAATTTTAATATTAGAAATTTTAGACTATGTTATCCTTTTTTTTAATAGATAACAGATTTTTAAAAATAAAATTTAGAAAAATTTTCCTTAACTTTGAATTTTTAAAATGAGTAAATTATTCAATTATAAGATCAATTTTTCATGTGCAAAAAATCATGCGCAACCGCATCCGTCAACCAAGAATTGATGACGGCGCGTGGAAGAGCGTTGGGTTCCAATACTTCTGTGTGGACTGTGGAGACTGTACCGTCTTTCCAAAGCACCAAATATAAAAAGCTAATTCTCCTGATCTCTGGTCTGTACTCTCTGTTCCTGTACAATCTCAACTTTTACTGAGCAGTAAAACCACCGGTTTTACCGGTAACAACCGGTGAAAAGCCCATATATATTCCACTTCACCGTCCATTGAAGCCAAAACATCCTCCTTTCAGTGAAAAAGAACTTCGCTTTGACATTGTCTTACTTCATCTTTGATCTTTGTCTCTCAACTTGAATAATCGTCTGTTTCTTAAGTTAATAATCAAGGGTTGTGATCATGGAGCTTGAGGATCAAGAAGAGCATGAGGAGGAAGTAGAAGAAGAAGAAGAAGGAGAGACGGGGTTGTCTGCACCAAGTTGTGATACAATGGGCAATTCGGGTCGGGCCACAAGCCGCGAAGTTAGTGTTAATGTTAATCCAAGGTACAGGGAGTGTTTGAAAAATCATGCAGTGGGGATCGGCGGCCACGCCGTCGACGGATGCGGTGAATTCATGCCAGCCGGAGCTGAAGGCACTCTCGACGCCCTCAAATGCGCAGCTTGCTATTGCCATCGTAACTTCCACCGCAAGGAAGCTACCGACTTGGCGTTGACGACCGGTGGCGGAGAGTTCTTCTTCCACGGCCACAATCCGCTTCCACAATTCACCCCTTGTTACCGGACTCCGGCTGGGTACCTCCACGTGGCTCCGCAGCAACAGAGACCGTTGACATTTCCGTCCACTTCTGGAGGGCATAGTAGGGAGGATCAAGAGGATGTTTCGAATAATCCGAGTGGTGGCGGTTTTGGTGGGGGCGGGAGTGGAGGTTCTTCGAGGAAGAGGTTTAGGACTAAGTTTACACAAGAACAGAAAGACAAAATGTTGGGACTTGCAGAGAGATTGGGATGGAGAATACAAAAACATGATGAAGATGTAGTGCAGCAGTTCTGCAATGAAAATGGAGTCAAGAGACATGTGCTTAAGGTTTGGATGCATAACAACAAACACACTATTGGTAAGAAACCCTAGAAATGCAAAACCATGTTCGAAGATCAGACCTTTTTAATGAAGGGGTTTAAAGTAGTCTCTCATGTTGATGACTTGATCAGAATTCTTCTTTCTTCTTATCTTCTTCTGTTGTTGACTGGTTTTTGTCTCCTAAAGGCACTTGTAACTCTTTCTAACTTTTAATGTTCAATAAGAAAAAGAAAAGCTTAATCATGGGGCCTCCTTCCTACAGGCGCTTCTGTCGCCCGTGTCTTTTGCTTTCTTCTCATTATAATATTTACTTTTTGCAGTTAATATTCTACATCTTTATAGTCTAATATGTAAAATAACATCACTGACTTCTAAATTTGGTATACGTACATGATCACTTCTCCAAATGCTTTTTCTTGGGAAAGCATGGTCTGAATTTCTGATGTAAAACTCCTGACTCAAAATGTCTGCAAGTTCATACATACTCGAAATAATAAACTTAAATTTTGAAGAATAAAAGTAAGTGTGTTTGAATTAACTTGAGTTTAGGAATGATTACACGTTTTTAAGTTCAAGTACTTTCGATTTCATGTTAATCTAAGAGTAACATGTTGGTTTTTTTTTTGTTGAAAAATAAAAGGAAAATATATATCTAAACCAACATTACAATAATACAATGACTTCGAAACTTTACACAACAAAAGAAAGCAACAATTGGTCATTCAGAGTTTGCTATCTAATAATCGTAATCAGTCGGACGTTGATTTCATTGTTACTGATTGCTTATTTTTTTGTAATTCTATAAATGATATTTATTTTGGTTTTTGTAAAAGATCTGCGAACTGTGCAGCTCGTACTCTTGCGAGAAATGCTAGTTCTATATCAGGTCTTATTTATTGGGATTTATCTTTTCCAGCTTGTATTTCTTCAGTTTTAGCTGCGGACAAGGTTTATTAATGCAGTTTCCTTTGTTTGATTAAAAAAAAACTTATTTATATAACCAAGCTAAATGTACCAACTATATTTCATGTCATCAGATAAGGTAGTGTGCAGATATTTTCTATTAAAGAAGATCAAATCCAATTAATTATGCTCTCCGCAACCCGATAGACTCTAGTTTCCTTATGAGCAAATAATTGCGAGTAATGCTCCTTCCAAAAGTTGTAGATGATAGAAAGAAAAGCGCCTTGATAGATGATAGCATTAGGATAACCCTTCCAAGAGTATCTAATAACCTAAGCAAAAATGTGGTCACAAGAGTAGGGAGAGCCCATTCCTGTAACAAATGTAGGATCCTACTCCAGACCACTTTTGAGTATGAGTACAAGAAAAAGAGGTGATCGTGGTCTTCAACTTTTAATTTACACAAAGAGCAAGTAGTGTCAACATTTCCATGCAAACGACGTTTAGTCTTGAGTCTATTGAGAATAGCAAGCCACGACATGAAGGACATCTTAGCAGAGATAGAATTATGTCATAAAAGAGAAGACCAAGGTACCTTAGTTAATCCCCCGAGTATGTAGTAGATGACAAGACTTATTGGTGAACTACGCACTAGTTTCCAACTTTCACAAGATGGCACCATCCCGTAAAACATCGAAAATAAAAGGTAAAATGGAAGTTAGAGTGTTAAAACCTTTGAAAGTGCCTTGCCAATGGCCATTACAAAGAAGGGAAGAGATCCTCAAATTTAGAGGAATTCTATTGCTCAAATGCTGAATACGAGGATGCGAAATAAATGGGCTATAGTCTACAGTTATCAAACCAAAACTAGGTCCGACTTTCATTAATAACCTGGTGATTAATGCAAGGATAAATTGTGTCACGCATACATAGCATTTGAATCAAAATCCAAGAAAATTCCTTCCTAATGCTAGCTTGCCAGAAGTTACCATTGTAGAAGTGGTACTTATTAAACCATTTAAGCCATAACGCATTATGATTAGTATATACCCTCCAAAGTCTCTCACACATTAAGACTTTTTGAGTGGAGTCAATAGACTTAATCCCAAACCTCCAAACACCTTATGGGTTTCCACCTCACTCCATTTAACTTTAGCATTTATAGCTTTGTTGGAACTCCCAGGTCAAAGAAAGGCTTTTAGGATTCTGTCTGGGGTAAAGCTATATGGGCCACCCAATATAAATGCAAGTCACTCAAGACAGAAATAATAAGATTAAGTCTAACAGCTTAAGATAGGAACTTGTTTTGCCAAGCTTACACCCCTTTTGTAATTTCTTTTAGCAGAGGTAGACACTCTAACCAAGATGGTTTATAAGAGGAGATAGGGACACCTAAATAATAGTATGTGCTAGGGTGAGAATTCAACTCCACAGTTTGACAACTAAGGTCTGGATTACGCACATCAGCTGAGATATGCACACTACTTTTTTCCTAGTTAAGATGGAGCCCAGACCAATCCGTAAATAACATCAAGGCATGCTTAATCATATAAAGAGAGTGAGTGTTAGTGCTACTGAGAAGCAAGGGATCATCAACATAGATAAGATGAGTAAGCTTGAGGGTGTCACATTTGAAGTGATATTGAAACCTATTGCTGAATTCAGTTAACTTAGTGATCAACTTGGAGAACCCTTCCATAACTAGAGAGAAAAAATAAGGCGATAAAGGGTCTCCCTGTCGAATACTCTTATCTATCTGGATCGATTTGGTTAGGAAACCATTGACAAGAATACTAAAAGAAGGAGTTCAGATACAAGCCATAATCCAATCAATGAACCAAGGTGGTAGCTTAATAGCTTCAAGGCATAAGTGAATGAATTGCCAACTAACCGTATCAAAAGTCCTGAAGAAGTGGACCTTAATTAAACAACTTCTAAGATGTTTGCCTGAGTTGTACTTTTTAAATAACTCCTGTAAGAGGAGGATATTATCCCTAATGTTCATCCCCGGGATGAAAGCTCCTTATGTTGGATTGATGATGCTGGTGATGGCCACTTTTAGCCTCTCTGCTAAGATCTTATACATGATTTTATATATGGTATTACAACAGGAAATCGGTATGAAATCAAATATATTTTTAGGGTATTGCTTTTTAGGAACTAAGCAAATGTATGTATGGTTTAACTCCTTAAGCATCTTCCCAAATTCAAAGAATTCCAACACCACGGAAGAAACCAGCTCACCTGTGATATCCCAAGTCCTTTGGAAGAATAAAGCAGTAAAACCATCAAGACTAGGTGCTTTAGAGGGTTTCATACTAAAAAGGACTTGTTTGACATTCTCACGAGTAACAGGCCGCATTAGTTGTCCTAAGATGCTAACAACTGAAGCCTCCATTAAAGTGATCATATTAAGACTTGGCAAGGAAGAGGCATCTTTACCCATCAATTCTGCAAAATGTGTCCAAGCTAACTCCTGTCATTAAGGTTGAGAAGAGTAAATGTAGCCTCTATTATCCCTAAGGATTGATATTGTATTGGTATTCTGACGAGTCAATAGGGAAACATGAAAAAACTTAGAATTGGTTTCCCCTTCCTTGAGCCAGTTTAACTGGGCCTTTAGGTGAAGAATGGGTTTTTGAAATTGTAGGACTTCCATGTAATTGCAGAGGTAGTAACTTTTCGTAGTACGGAGGAAAACGTTATGGGGATGTTGGTAGCAAGCATCTTGAGCTTTCAAAAGCCTCTCCCTTAAGTTAATTATATTCAGATATTGCCAAGATAGGAAACTTTTTAGTTCAACCTTCACCTTCTTCAATTTCAACATTAATTGAAAGGATTTGTAATCAACCATATTAATTGACCAGCATCTACCCACTAAGTCACTATATCCCTCCATCTCAATGAGCCCATTAAAGAACCAAAATGGGGCAGCAGGTCTTAGGCTCTCTTCCAATTTCTGGATCAATATGAAGGAGTGATAAGAGAGGAGATTGTTCCCAAAATAACCATATGAGTGGGAGAAATGATCCAACCAAGCCGAATTAACAAGAGCTCGATCCAGTTTTTTTTGAATGAGAAAATCCCCCTGTTGGTTATTTGACCAAGTTAACTTCTGACTCAAGGCCTTCAAATCCACCAAATCCATTGCGGAAAGGAAAGAGGAGAGTTCTTTCGTTAATCGAGTATTGAATAGTCTCCCCCTTCAATTTCTGTTGAAGAGAGAGAAAAGTTAGAGTATCCGACAAGCAACCAAGGTTTATCCACAGTATGCTGCATTTGACTAAAGTTTGACCATAGTTTTTGTCGTTCAAACCCAAAATTAGAGGCATACATGATAGTAAGAAAAAACCTCTTATCCGAACCCCTTAAATGACAGTAAAGACATATAAGTTGTTCAGAAGAGTCCAAAAGTTAAACTACCAGGAGAACATAGTTATATAAACAGACTATCCAACTATTATAATGAGAAGAGTGGTCGATTTTTTAGCAGTAAAGTTCTTAAACTCTCCAACCATGCCTTGAAAATCCCTAGAATCTCCTTTGATATCCAACACATTCCAAACTATTTAGTTATGAGATTTCCTGTTCCTTTCAACCTTTTATCCTACATTTTAAACAAGTTCTTTTTTCCCCTTTTCTTCCATTAGTTACACTTATTTTGAGCAAAAAATATAGAAAAAGGAAAGAACACATATTACAAGGTAACATGATTGCCTATATAAGGTAAAGTATAGATAAACGTGCATGTTTTGGCTAGTTTACCAATTCTATACAAAGTTTTTGATGTTTCAAGTTTATAAGTTGTTGCTTGATGTTTCAAACTTTATTGCCAAGAAAAATAGTATACTACTATTGTTGATAGCTCTTACTTCTTCTTGTGCCCACAACTAAACTACATGAAATATATAGTATTACAGGGTGATTGATCCTACTATAGTTATCAACATATGTGTGCTTAGTAATATGATGCAGGTTTCTCTTAAAACTTGTTTTAGACATTCAAAGTATGTTTGGCAATTCAAGTACTGCAAATTAACATCGTAAGTTTGAGTTGGATTAGACTTTGAGTTAGATTTGAGTTTGTAGGGTCAACTTAGCTTGAAAGGTTCGAATGATTTTGTAAACTAATCAGTTCTTATAAATCAAAATAATTGATTATTTTTTATTTGACAATCTTTTTTTCAATTAAATTTTAAATTTCTCGTTATGTAAGGATATTTTTCTTCAATCTTTTTTCAAATTCTTTAATTTTATTCAATATTTACTGAATTTTTGATTGTTTAATATTGATTGAACCTTTTATACCTTAAATCTCTTATCTTACTGATTTAATTTTTTGTGCAGTTTTTAACTCATTGATATCTAGTTTATGTGCTATTATAAAAAATGTAAATGAGGTACTTAATTGTAACAAATTAAACAACAATCATCATGATATATTTATGGTTCATTTTAATTATGTTAGCTTATTAAAAATATTACAGTTTGTAATTTAACAACTACTAGGTTTAACAAAAGAGAAATTTTTATTATTCCTATCTTTAATTAATAATTATGGTATCTACGTAATATCAATCCTTAAATATCTCTCTGAGGAGTTTTAATCACATGACATGAATTATTCTTCCAAGTTGTTTACAATATCTCAAAAATTTTATCCAAAGACTTAGAAGTAATAAAAGATCAAATAAAAATTATATTGCTTGAAAAAAGACTAGTTTGGATTATTTACAATTAATTATTAATAATTAAAATGAAATCTCGACCTGGCTATTTAACCCCTCATTTTGCATCTTAAGTCTTAACTCATAACTCCGTAGACTTTCCAACTAAAAGTCAAAGTAATAATGGACGAAATCCTATTGATACGCGGGATTTGAAGAGGTACAATAATATGCAGTCTTATCTCTAGCTAATAGATATGCTATTTTGAAATGACAATAATAATAAACAAAAATAACAAAAAATACCCACAAATGTATATGATAATTAAATTAAATATTCTGATAACTAAAACATAAGATAGGCATAAACACCATATAAAGAATGATCTTATTTCCGTTTATTATCTTATCATTTCATTTTTTAAAATTTTTTGTAATTGATATAAGTAAAATTTGTTTATTCTTATCAAAATCCAAGTAATAGGTTTATGATAAACTTTTATCTTATGTATATAAATTCTTAAAAGTTTGAATTATCATAATTATAAGATACAAAATAATTGATTAAATAATTAATTTTATAATTTCACAAACCCTTTTACGTTTCGTCTTTTATTTTGATATAATATTTAACACCTAATTCCCAAATTAATATTTTCGTCTATCTTATATAGATTTAAAGTATTCAAATTGTAAAATAATTATAAATATGGATAATTATTCGTGTTGTCTAAAAGTAAATTTCGTAATTATTTGAATATATAATTTTTGTTAACCATAACAAAAATTCGAATAGAGAGTTATTATTAAATTTAAAATACTAAATAAATAATAATAATCAAATGAATAAAATAAATAATAACCTTAACTTAAAAGATTCAAAATATATTTATTCCCTTAATAACAATGCGGAAAAGATATTATGCCAAAATTATTTAAAAAAATTAACCAAACCAAGAATAATACTCTTGGAATCAAACATTTGCATTCATCACCTTCCGTTGCCTTGAGCAAGCAGTGACAAGACCTTTCTCGTCATTCTTTTCCTTAAGGGAGTCAAATGGATCCGATCTCAGACTCTTCGCCCAATCGAACTTGTTGGTTCTCCTAGAGAGCAAGCCATGAAAGTTGTCATGTTTTTGTGTCTTTAGCCTGCCCTTTTCAGGAATCTCCTTCTTGCTCTCTTTAATCTCAATGGTGGTTCCACCATCCAACCTTATGGTTATGCTCACTTCAGAGAGTGTTGTTTTGTTCTTTCTTTCTTTTGGTGCACCTGATTTCGATACTTCTCTAGCATTCCTTTCTTTCTGCCGCCGCTGATAAAGGTGTTGCAACCTTATTGCAAGTTGGTATATCCCATCTTTAATTTCTTGCTCCATGTCTCTCTCTATATCCATCTCAAGCTCTCCTCGAATCTTCAGCTCGTCCATGGAGATAAATCTGAAACTCTCTTCCTCCATTATTAATAACAGCGTGTTTGGAAGAAGACTAGGAATGGAATTTCAGAGAACTTGAAATGCTTTTCTTATTCTAACTAGCTCGCTCTATGCTGTTACTTGTCTTGTTATGCTTTGTACAATGGTTGAAAGACTTGGACTTGTGGGGTCTCAGGGATGAGTCCAGATCTTCTGTCTAATATTATGGTGTTTTATTGTGTCTAATGAATCTCAGCCGTTTATTTATGTGAGTCTTGTGTAGGTCCTGCGTAGATCCCGTAAAATAAATGGTTGACAGAATAAGACAGAGTAATAATGGACTTAGGATCTTGATTCCTCAGTATATGCATAGTTGTGAAGAAGGGGACATTAATTGGATGAGATGTTTTAGCGAACAAAAGATGACAGCTTAGACAGTTGATTCAGTTAACTTACTGTTCAAGGGAAAATCAAAGGATGGAATGGTAGTGCTTTACTTGGAAGGAACAAACGGAAGGAGGGGTCGTTTTGGTCTTGGTTTCAGGTTTGGTTAAAACAAAATCAATATATGGGATATTTACTCTATGTTTGATGTGTGAGTTCTTGGACAATTACTCTTTCCGTAAGGCCTACAAGATTGGGTTGAAAGGAAGCATATTTCGTGATATATATATATATGTGTGTGTGTAAAATTCTAAATATGAGAGATACAACAATTGCTAGAAAGATACTTAGGCCAGCAATGGTCACAGGCCGGCTGTCCTGGGAAACTCAGTCAGCGGTGGCCCACAATGGGTTGTATGAAGAATTGAAGATGCTCAAAAGAAGGTAGGATGACTCAAGCTTTGTGGAGCTCCTCTTCCAAACGATGGTTCTGCATACCTACAGGGAGTGTAGTGTTCAAAGCAAGCTAACCAGGTTCTCAACTAGCTAAGGGAGAGGTACGATAATGGAGTCCGGATCGTCTGTCCAATCCCGCTCTGTCTTATTCTGTCTAAGTAAAAAACGGCGCTATTTTCTACACAAAATTTGCAAACCTTTAAGAAATGCACAGACGCCTGTGGGACCCACCCAAAGGTGCCGTTTGCAAGCAAGCCAGCAAAGCCGGCATTGGACTTTAGGAAAACTTTGTTTTTGGTTTCCTTCTTAGAAAAGATTTGATTGTTTTGTAAATCTGATTTTTTGCTTATTCTTAAAATAATACGGATAAATATTATACCACTATAATTATTATTAGCATTATTATTATTTCTATTCTTATTCTTATTCTTAATATTAAATTTATTATTATTATTATTATTATTATTATTATTGCGTAAATAACTTAATTGTGATGTGTTATAATTTTGAAATTATATATGGGTTA
>JANITW010000234.1:62246222-62257620 GCA_027564335.1 Erythroxylum williamsii | reverse complement strand
TTATATCAAACGAAAGTTTTTTATATATTTTTGAGGCGTTTGAATTACTTATTAGATAAAATTTATGCTTAAATTAAATTAATTATTTTTGGTAAAATTATGAAACATATTAAAAATTATTTTTATGCTGATGAAAATCATAATTATTAAAAATTATGAAATTAGAAATTAGAAATATTTCTTTTAAATATTATATTAGTATTTTAATCCACAAAATAAAATTTCAGGTAACATTATAATTTATAAATAAATTATATAATAAATTAATAAATTAGATGACACATTTAACTTAATTAATATCTATAAATAATATATTTATGTTTCTCCTATTTCATTTAATCATTTTTGCTTAATTTTTAAAGTAAAAGATACACTCTCTCATGATTAATTAATTTTTTAAAGAATTTTAATTTTAAATTTTACTATTATAAAATAAAATTTTCAAATTTTGTACTGTTGTATCTTTTTAAAAGCAAAATATAAATAAAATAATTAAATATTAATATCTTAATTATTTAATTTAAACTTGATTAAATCAATTAAACATAATTAAGTTATTACTTTAAAATAATAAAAATGATATTTTAATTTAAATCACTAGTTTTAATCTATTTAATTTTTAAAATTAATTCAACTTAATTAAAATAATAATAAAATTTTAAATTAAATAGTTAAAATTTTGAAATTAACTTAAAATTATAATATTTATAATATTTAATTATTCATATCTATTTTCTATATTATATATATTTATTACTCAACAGATAAGAGATATTAAAAAAAATTGAATATCTTTCCTTAAATTAGTTAAACAATAAATTTAATTTCTTTTAATAAAAAATTAATTAAAACGTGGGCTATATATTTTGGAAGTATCGAAGCAAAGACAAGACATGAGACTTTTGAGTTTTGAGAGAGTACGAAATCAGGTTTCCGTCTTTTATTACAACACAAACTCACCCCCGTCCTGTACGGTCACTACTTTCTCTTCACTCTGTTCTTGCGATCATTTGCCCAAATAGAGAAAGTCGCTGTCACTGATCGTGAGTTTCTCACGTGGAACAACAAGAAACAGCTCTATCATGGACTCCGCCTCCGCCTACGCCGCTGCTGCCACATTCATTAGTTGGCCCAAGCTCGGCTCCCTCCTCGGGCACCGGCGACCCCATGGCTTTGCTTTTCCTAGTTCCCGTGGTTCTGTAAGGATCGCGAGGGGTTGCCGTGCTTCTGCACAAATTATGAGGGAGAGTTCGGTGACTGACTTCAGCGACCAGGACTGGAAGGTGAAGTATCAGAGGGATTTCGAGAGGAGGTTTAATCTCCCGCATTTGACCGATGTCTTCCCTGATGCTCAGTCCATTCCTTCCACATTTTGTCTCAGGATGAGGTCACCATTCTGATTATGATCATCTCTTTCCTTTTAGTGCTGTTGTGTTGGTTGGGAATAACTGCTAGTTCAATTTGATCGAGTTTTGTAGCTTTTTATGTGATTATGGTTTGTCTTCTGGTGTGCGTTGTTAAATTTTTGTTTCTTTTGCGTTGGAGTTGAGCGAGCTTAAGAATTCTTAATGATTTAGTTAATATGATTAAATTAGGAGCAAATTAAGGTGTTAGATTTGCTTTGTTCTTATAAAATTTCTCTTCTTTTTCTCGTTTCTTGCTGGTGGATAGCAGCAAAATCTACTTTCAGTTTCTAGTGGCTCAAAAGCAAAGGGTCCGATCTCATTTTCCGTGGTGTGAATGCTCGTTGATCTGGCGTTACTTTGAATATCTTTGATTATTATTGTGTTATTATTCGCTTAAATAAGATGATTACTTGCTTCATCAATGTCCTGTAAGCTAACTACTTTAACTTCACAGGACACCAACAGAGGCTTTTGCGGATGGTTATCCTTCTGATGAGGAGTGGCATGGATATATCAATAACAACGATAGAGTGCTTCTTAAGGTGTGTTTTTCACTCTTCATACTAGCTTGTGAATCAAGTTAAGGCAACTTCTTGAAGATATGCTGTCAAAATTGAAGGCTATCATGTCATGTTAAATGCTCGAAACTGTGATGCATCACTTTCTCATTTGAGGACATTCTGGATGTTACTATTGATATTACCTTACTCATATGCAGGTTCCATATATGGTCTTTAGGAGGGAAGGTGTAATTTCTTTTGCAACTTTATTGTAAAGATTCTGATGCATGGAAACCTACATTTTGATTGTTTACTTTTTCCTATGAAATTTCATCGACAGTTGTGTTGTTTCCTGATCAGCATAATATCCAAAGAATACCAATCTGAAAGTGAAGTGAAATTCATACCTGAAGCATTTATGAGTTTGCCACCCAAGCATGAATTGATATTAGGGCTATATTAGAAATGGGAACTGGTACCAATATAAATTACAAAGCCTAATCGAAGTTATGAATAGTGAAGCTCCACAAAAGAATGTTGGGATATTTCTTTGGCCAACTGGTTAATGCTTTCAATGGCCAGTGACAGGCTTCATCTTTCCTGAATGCAGGTCATACGTTTCTCATCACCCACATCTGCTGGAGCTGAGTGCATTGATCCTGATTGTAGTTGGGTTGAACAATGGTAAATATGTCTATCTTATGTCAGAATTTCTGAATTGAGAGCATGTATATGGGATTCCATGTCATGTACGAAATGCTGAACCCTATCTCCAATGTCATGACGTTTAATGCTTCTTGTTTTATGTAATTTAGACCTTTGAATGTCAATCTGGTTCACCAGTGTATAACTTTGATTTTTTAATCGATTGAGGACCAATGTCTGTGTTAAGATGATCAAATGTGGATCCTATTTCTTCTCTACTCAATGACCTCATTGGGAAGACAATCTGACTGGCATTGAAAGTTTACTTTTAGTAACATACAAATTCTTCACTTGTCAGTGAAGTTATAAAACTACTGCATTTACTGCTCTCAATATTCTTTGCATATTTAAACTCTCCACTTTCAACCATGAATCAGGCTAAACTGGAATGGAAGTAAAACTCAAGTACCGCATTAAAATTGGAGGGGCTAATGCATACAGCATACTCTGATGCATTAAGTCACTTTGATGTTTGCCAAGCGTGCATCTCTATCAACATATTAGTTAAAATTTATACACTGAAGGGGGGACCAACTGCACATTGAGTTAATATATATGGTTTGAGCAGTTGTAAATGATTTTCTTGTATAATATGATTGATATGACCCTGAAATTCTTACAGGGTTCATCGTGCTGGGCCTCGGGAGAAAATATACTTCAAACCAGAAGAAGTGAAGGCAGCAATTGTTACATGTGGTGGATTATGCCCTGGCCTCAATGATGTGATTAGACATGTTAGTCTGCCTTCATGTTAGCCAACAATTTATCCTCATGGCTCTTTCAATTTATCATAATTATTGTGGTGAAAGTAGTTGCAATAATTGAATTTCTTGGCCTATAGGTCATTCTTTTGAAGAAAAATGATGCATTTCTCAACTGTGAAACTATAATATACTAATAACGTTATCTGGAAGTTGACATGATAAGTTAAATGTTTAAGGTTCCATGTTCTCTAATACAAGGTGTTATCTGGAGCAGATTGTCATCACACTTGAAATATATGGTGTCAAAAAGATTGTGGGGATTCCTTTTGGGTATCGTGGATTTTCTGACAAGGACTTAAATGAGATACTGGTAAATGCTGTTCTTTTCTATTATAATATAAGAGGGTTACTTAACATTGAGAGTGTGTACTATATGTGGCTAACCGAAGCACTAGAGAAAGCCTTTTCACTCTTATAAACTTCTAATTGAATCTATTTTGAACTTTCTCTGATTATTAGCTATCAAGGAAAGTTGTTCAAAACATCCACCTTTCTGGTGGAAGCTTGCTAGGAGTTTCACGTGGAGGACCTAGTGTTAGTGACATTGTGGACAGTATGGAGGTACTCAGTTCACTTATGTATCTTGAGATTTTGAATTCTTGTGCCCTTTTCCGCTAAATCAAACGGCATCATGATAGAGCGTTAAGTGGCCTGATATTCATTTCCCTTGACTATGCCAGGAAAGAGGAATCAACATGCTTTTTGTGTTAGGCGGGAATGGTACGCATGCTGGTGCCAATGCAATTCATGACGAGGTTGTTGATCCTGTATTCGTTAGTTTGTTTTTTTTCTTCATTTAATCATAAAGGAGTAGCTTAGTAAAATACTTATTTACATTATTGTAATACAAAGAAAAACACTTATCTATGCAGCCTATACTTTTGTTCCTTTAATTTAGTTTGAAGTGTTTTTCTTAATGGATTAATGTAAACAAAAGAATGTAACAGAGTTGGGTCCATAGTTCCTATACATGTGACTAATGATGGATTGGAAACAGAAGCAGTGACATCTGCTGCATTAGCTACAAAATCTTTGAATTGAAAGTGGTTGCATGGTATAGGGGTTGTGAATCTAACTCTAGTGGTCAGCTCTATGTGCAATCGAATTGTGTAAATTAGTTGTCATAATAACCGTAGAAGTGAAGTTCCATGTACTTGATATATTAGATTTAATTCGTCTTGAAGTTGACCTGAAATGATATCACTTCCATATCATTTTGTACTGGTAAATATCAATTTATTTCTGGGGCACTTAATGAGATCTTATTAAGAGACTGTCTAGATTTAGAGATACTTGCCATGTCCTTAAGGCTGTTCCCAAGTATTTATATCTTTGAGTCTGGTTTTAGTGCCGTAAAAGAAGGTTGAGAGTGGCTGTTGTCGGCGTGCCAAAGACTATAGACAATGATATTTTGTTGATGGACAAAACTTTTGGTTTTGACACTGCTGTTGAAGAAGCACAGCGAGCAATAAATTCTGCATACATTGAGGTGCTTATTTTTTCTATTGCTTCTCCTACTGGTAGTTGCAGAAGTTATCTCCCTTCCAATGTTAAATACGGTTCCTTACTTGTTTATGGTTGGACAGGCACATAGTGCTTATCATGGCATTGGCATTGTGAAACTGATGGGTCGTAGCAGTGGGTTTATAGCTATGCATGCTGCCTTAGCTAGTGGACAAATTGACATTTGTTTAATACCTGAGGTATTTGCACTTTGAGACAATCTAAAGCTTGTTTTTAGAAGCCAGCTTACCATAATTGATATTTGCATTTCTGAAGGTGCCTTTCCATCTGCATGGGCCTCATGGTGTTCTGAAGCATCTAAAGTACCTAATAGAGACAAAGGGATCAGCTGTGATCTGTGTAGCTGAGGGAGCTGGACAGGTGCATTATGTCATTATTTTTCTTAAAATATTCTCCATTCTAGCATGAATGACTGTATTTGATCCAGACAATTCCCGCACATATAATAACTACCGGATCCTTTTTCAACTTGACGATAATTGAGGTTTACATGGATTTTGTCTTCTTGTACCATCAGATTTCTTTGGTATATTACATATAATACTTGATTACAATTAAACCTCTGGTCATTTGAATTTTGGTTTTCTGGTCTAATATTTTCCAGATTACTGAACAATACTGTTTATACATTTGATAACCTAACTATGAAGGCAGGGAAGTGAGAACAAATTTGGAATTATCCTCTATATGTCTTCTGTCCACATTCCTTGCTCATAGTGCTAAGTCATCATACCTGATCATGGATTCGCTCTTCCTCATGAATTACAAATTTCCTTTTCACTTCTGGGAGAAAGAGTCAATTTGGGATCTTTCCTGCAAGATTCATGCTGTTGCTTTGTTATGTTTCCTGAAAGAGAACATTGATGACTTCCAATGCAGAATTTTGTTGAGAAAACTAATGCTAAGGACGCATCTGGAAACATTGTGCTTGGAGATATTGGTGTACACATTCAGCAAGAGGTTAGTAGTTTCATTTCCTAGTGAATCGAGTTTGATTGATAAAACTCATTAAAGTTGACATTTCTATTGCATGAAAGCAATGAAGTCTGTTTTATCTAATCGTTCCTAGCGTGCCAAATAAACAAAATTGTTATACTGGGATATTGGTTGATAGCTTGGTCTCATTTTAGAAATAGTGCGATCCCTCTCTTCCTTTGGGAAATATATTCTTATAATTGTGGTACTCTTGTTATTCAAGGCAGGTTATTAGTTTCTGATGTTCTCAATCTTTTCTTTCAATGACATTTTCTTAGATAACAAGAGTCCTCTGGCCTATATGCTAGTCTTTCCTTTTCTCAGAGCATACATGTCACTTCAACGAATCTAATTAGAGGCAAAAATAATATTTTTTAGTTATTATCAGTTTAGTTTTGGGGTTTTTCTTTCAAAATCTTTTTCCTTCTATATGCTGACAATCTGCTATGTTGCCGTTCAGACAAAAAAATATTTCAAGGAAATTGGCATTCATGGTGACGTGAAGTATATTGATCCAACATACATGATTCGCGCATGCCGTGCAAATGCATCTGACGGAATTTTATGCACTGTTCTTGGGCAGAATGCTGTAAGTCTTACTCATTCCCTGTTTATAACTTACTGCTGAAGTGATCATATATTGGAGGCTCTACACGTGATATTATTTGATCAAACACTCTTAAGCCAATTTATTGGAACATTGCATACCCAGTGTTTTCATGTTCTGGAATTAAGAGAAGTTTCAGGGCCTAGCCTGATGAAAAGTCGGTTGACTAGAAGAATTGAATACTTGGACGACGTTCAGAACTTATTAGTAGTTGCATTATACTACTTCCTTATGCTTTTAGTTTTGATTTTATTGTGAACTTTGGAGTAGAATTCTCTGAATGGAACATTTACAGAACAGTTTTGTTTTAAAAGATTACATAGAAAAATCTAAGTTGTATCTGAGAACAAAGCCGAAGAACTAAAACTTGACCAGGTTTGGTTTTTCTTCAGCATACAGGATGGCTTTTAACACAAGACCTTTTCCATTTGCAGCAAACTGATGTTGGTTAACTCCCAAGAATACTGGAACCAAAGTGACCTGTCTCTATCCTATATTATTATCTTAATTTTCAGAGCTGTTATTTTAAGAACAAAGGAGTAACCTTACCGATTGCTCCGAGGCTCATCCTTCAAAACTGTTATTATCATATCTTAATAAAGTAACAATATTAACCACTAAAGGTGTAATTTATGGTCAGAGAGGTAGAAATGTCTCTTCCTAAGGGAGTTCAAACACACTTACTTGCATTACAGCTTGTTCATTTCTACGATGCATACTCATACAGAATCTGGATTTTTGGCAGGTACATGGTGCATTTGCTGGTTATAGTGGAATTACAGTGGGTCTATGCAACACTCACTATGTCTACTTTCCCATACCTGAAGTCATTGCTTATCCCAGATCAGTGGACCCTAATAGCCGAATGTGGCATCGATGCTTAACGTCGACCGGCCAGCCGGACTTCATCTAGTTATGAAAAAGTTTTCCCAATTTTTATACCATAAAGATGAGGACCTCAAGCATCAGAAAGTTAATTAGCTTATTGGGTGCCAGAGCTGAGCTTTAGAACAAAGTCCTCTGTGAACACCAGAAACTATGGAAATAATACAAGGGGAATGAAAGTTCCCTCAAAATTCCTAAAATTTTTTCAGTGTATAGTAGTTTTTACTTTTTAGATTGTTAGGCATAGTAACAGTAATAATAATTCTTGTAGGGTCAAGTTATTTGGGATGATGATTCCTAACATTTTGTAGAACTTGTCTGTATTCATGATTCTATTCACAATCATCACGTTTGGAGAAGTAGTTCATATTTAATTTCTTAATCAATGTAAATCGATATATAAGAGGATTAAACTTAAAAAAGTTTAACCAAAATTTGAATAAAATTAAAGAATTTGAAATATGATTTAAAAAAATTACGTTATCCTATAAAAAAATTTAAAGTATAATTGAAAGATTGTTAAATAAAAATAATTAATTAATTTTGACTTATAAGAATTTATTAATTAATAAAAATTAAATAATTAATTCATAAATTGAATAATTTTTAACAACAAAAGTTATTAAAGTAAATCAAATAGAAAAATTGAAAACTAATTTGAAAACTTAGACAGGTCAAAATTTATACAATTGAATCGATTAAACTGATTAACTTTTTTAATCATTGCATTTAATAATGGATATTTGGTGCATGAAATTTACAGGATTTGGCATGATGTGAAAAGGCCTGTTTGATTTAGAATTAAGAATGATTATAATATTACTTACAATTTTTTGATCATTTTATTTTGAAAAAAAAAAAGAGATGCGATTCATATAATAAAATGAATGATACACTCAAAGTTAATTACTAGCGCTAAATGTTTATGTGTAAATATTTAACAGTAAAATAGACATTATTTATCGTCAGATTGATGTGAAAATAGAATTTAAAAACTTCAAATTTTATAATTAAATTTTTATTATAATTAAATTTCTTACAAGTAACCCTAATCAATAATGATTTTATAAAGAAAATAATTTTGTAGAGAATTTTTAACAGGTTTTTATAAGATTGTGGCCACCATACTTATTCTTTTTTATAATAATGAAAAAATATTCTTTTTTTATTTCATTTTATTTAGGGATGTCAAATTTGACCTAATTTGACTTAATTTTAGGTTAGGCCGACTATGGTCAGCCCGATCTAGCCATTGGCTTAGGTCAACCGTTATATAAAAAATGACGTTTTTTACATTTTTCTTTAAAAAACATATATAATGGGTCGATCATCTTGTGGTCAGCCCGGACCACGGGCTACTCTAGCCTTTGAGTCCGGCTAATTGATGTTCCTATTTTTTTTTTCTAAACCTTTACACTCTTCGTATAATTTTAGGAATTTATATTTTCATTTTATCTTGTAATTACTGTGATTGAACTCATTTAAAGGTGGTTATTAATTACAAAAAATTTAAATACATTCTCATCAATTTTGTTTACAAGTTAATCTTAATATTAACGTTAATTCATAAATAAGCTTTTATTTAGATAGAAAATAGTTCATGATTTTATTTAGATGAAAAAAACACAACCTACCTCAATACATAAAGTCTCCACTTTGCGAGAGTCGGGGAAGAATTATTAATATACATAATATTTTCTTTATTTTTTTAATAAAGATATTATTTATGTGACTCAAACATGACTCGCTCTCTTTATTTAGATGAAACATAATCATAATTAATGAATTTTGATGCCCTAATGACTCAGATTATTTATATTACTAGAAAATTTTCAAGATATATTTCTAAATTTTAGTATATTAATATTAATTCGTAAATATTTGATACAGCTTTTCGAGTTCATAAGACTATAGCAGCTTTGCTAAGCAATTCCAATCTGTTGCCTCCAAATTTACGCACAAAAGATGCTTCCTTTTGATAGAGGTCTCTTCTAGCAAGAATTTAATATTCAATACAAAGACATTTCATTCTTAGTTATCACGAAAAGTGCATGAGTTCCAGGAAACTTGGACGTTGTCACATGAAGGCAATGAAGATGCTGAGGTTCAGAACATTGTACTATAGCATCCAATATGATCTTGTGATTGGGAATGAAAATGAATCTGATCAGATCGATCTTGTCAATGTTCTAAATCTAGTTTAAAAGTCGATTAAATTCAATAAGAAGAACAAAAATTACTCATAGAATTTCAATAGCACGCAAAGTTACATTAAATCAATTATTTACTAAATTCTTTTAATGTTAAATAATTTATTTAAAATATATAATTGATAAATTATTGTATTAAAAATTGAAGTTATTTATTTAACATTAAATATAAATTTGATTAAATTAATGCTTATAAATTAGTATACTTTCACTTTTGATCAATTATGTTTTAAATTATTAACATTAAAATAGAGCTCTTGAAATTGAAAGTGATTACCGTAATTTAGCTATAAAATGTTATCGAATTATTAAAGATTAAAAAATTTAATTATCGCCCAATTATGAAAATTTTAAATTTAATAATTTTATTTTAATATTTTTTAATCATATTTTAAAAAATTAATTTTATTATCGTAAAATTAAATCTTTTATTTGACGGAATAAATTTTGTTACATTTTTTAAACATTGCAAATTATTAGTAGACGACCATACAACATCACGACCTGCACGTTTGGTGTTCTTCCCGACCTTAAGGAACTAAATTCATATCAAATCAAAGATTACATAAGTTAGTCTCAATCTATGAACCTTAACATAAATTAAACCTGGTCTTAGTTTAAGTTTCAGTTTTGTCGTCATCATCGTTCAAACTAGAAATCTTTAAGCAACTTCCTGACCTGTTCAAGAGTCACAAACAGCACAATTGTATACGGCCCTTGTCTTGAAATCGTCGGAATAAACCCTTTGTAAAGAGCCATCGGACCTTCAGCTCTCACCGTCTTCACAGCACAATCCAACGCCCCACTATACGGCCCCGCCGCGTCTGCATCCACCTTCATGTTCATGACCCTTGTCTTGATCACGTCTACCGGGTTCGATGCAACTGCTGTAACAATCCCGGCGGCGAAGCTCGCCGTCACGTGGGTGCCAAACCCATCACGCATCAATTTGTTTCCCAATATCATTTCTTTCAAGTGATCGTATGATGCGAGCTGTGACGCCGTGACAAGCATGGCTCGGTTTATTGTAAGCGACGAGCCTCTCCATAGACTTGTTACACCTTCTTCCTTCGTCATTTGTTTGATGGCGTCGACTACGCTCTTGTAGTTACGGCGTTGTGCTAGAGGGAGGCGACCGTCGGCCTGCATGCAAACCATCGCTACGTCTGCTGGGTTCCCGGCGGCGGCCCCGATGCCACCAGCGATGAGTCCTGCGGCAATCTTGCTCGATAAAGGCATGACCTTTGTGTTCGGGTTCGTCCATTTTTGTTTCATCATGTCGTAGAGGCCCATACGTGTGGTGGAGTAAAGGGTCTGCCGGAGTACGGTGGCGGACAAGCCGGAGAAAAGGGCAGCAACGCCTTCTTGTTGGACTATACGGACACCGACGGTGGTGAAACCTACACGTTGTGCTGTGGTAGAGGGTGGCGGTGATGTTTGAGGCACGTGGACGCTGGTTGTGGCGGTGGTGGTGTGGATAGAAGGCGCCGGACGTAAGTTTTGGACAGACGGTGAAGGTTTGGTCGTCGCCGGAGTTTCTCCTTGAAGTTGCATGCGAACCTTGATGAGGTCAAGAGGATGTGTGGAGCAACCAGCAACAATGGAAGCTGTGCCTCCTTCAACAAAACCTTTCAAGGAGTCCAGATCGTCTGTCAAAGACAATCCTGTCTTACCCTGTACAGGACCAAAACATTGCCGTTTTTGCTTAAAAATTTTAAACCACGCCTTCCTCTATGCTCCTCCTCTTTCAAAGCATAGCCACGCCGTCTACACAAAGAAACATGTTATTATCACTTAATTTATGTTTTAACAGGAAACATGT
>JANITW010000234.1:62215391-62232534 GCA_027564335.1 Erythroxylum williamsii | reverse complement strand
CATGCCATTCTCAACCATCCAAACAAGAGAATTGAATTCAATTACCACATTGAATTCAATTCGTGCTGTTCCAAACAGCCTGTAAGTATCAACTTCAGATACGAATGCAGAACAGGAACAGAACAGCTCAAGACATTATCAGTAAAATAATAACCGGTTTCTTCCTAACTGAATAAGTCATTGTTCAATGACTTGCACATACAGCAGGTTACAGAAAATTGCCCGCCAGAGCAAGTTTCCAAACTTTGCGAATAAATTACCCTGGAACTGCAGGTTAAGAGTCGAATGTAGATTACCGATACAAATACAAATTCGTTTCAGGCTACAAAACCCTTGCTGCACACCACCTCCCCACCCGAAAGAATATTATGAACACGTCAATATTACAAAAGCCAATGAAGCTTACTTGGAGACTTTGGACTTCATGACTTAAACATCTTTCAGTACTCCACCCTTTTCAAGCTCACCAATTAGATCCCTCAGTGAAGGAACCTTCATTGCCAGAGTTCTGTACAGTCTAGAATATCGACGTTGAGTACCGTCTGCTGTCCTTGCTAGGGCAAGTAAACTTAGAGCCTCGGGAAGTTGTGATAATGTATTTTTCATTTCCTCCAAGGTCTTATTTTCCAAAACAGAGGGTCTTGGGACAACTCTTATAATTTCACCACCTTTAGGCTCCTGAACCCGTGCATCTGCCTTAATGACAAGTTCAGAATTTGAGTTTGCTCCACACTTAATGATAAATGGGCTTGTTGAGCCGGTATTAAACTGCAAAACATTCCACTGTGCCACATCAGTTTCTGTAGACAACCCCAAATCTGCAATTGATCTCTGCATCTGTGCTGGGTTGTCATCTTCTTCAGGAATCACCTGTAGCATCAACAGAGTGAAGCATTAAGTCTAAACAAGGTACCTGAATTGCAATCAAGTTTAAAATGGGGCTGAAATTTCTCATTTTTTCAGTTGCAGGGAAGATGCCAGAATAGTGTTTTCATGCAGAGGACTTATACAAGTACTTCAAATTAGTTTTTCATTCTCCTTCAAGCAAATAAACTAGACCTTTTTTCTAAATTTCCCAGTAAAAGGCTGCTCCAAACAATAAGAATGTCAATTGAATTTTCACTTTATTCACTTTTGTCTAACAATTATGCTTACTTAAAAACTCAATAATCAGAGGAAAGAAGGTTCTGGACACAAAACTGAGAACGTTCCTTAAAGTTCCAATTTTAAAATTCAAGAGGAAAACCAGAAAAATGGAGGATTCATAGGTTTAAGGGTAAAAGTTGTGTTTCCATAGGAGACGGGACTGGAGTCATAGATCGGAGATTAATATTTCTCGTCTTCAAAGGAAAAAGTAATTGGTAGCCCCAGTGCATAAAGTGAAGGGTGCCCATAGTATATAAGGTCGCAAGAAGTGGATGCATATTTACCAGGTATTTTGATCGATTTGGAGTATATACAGAAATTTTTTAAAAAGTGCAAATTCCTGCCTCGTGGTAATTATCATTTGTAAATTTGTTCATAGCCTTGTTAGCAGAGGTTTTCTACTTGCAGGGCCTTAGTATTAGCCATAGTGCTTGATCCCTAGCACACGAGTTACGAATTCCAGTATTCCTGTCATCTTAATTTCACAGGTTAAAGTGAATGAGCTCAGAGGCACACATTAGTTTAGAGTTTTTCACACAAGGCTTGGGTTTACAATAGTTTAGAGTTTTTCACACAGAGCTTGATTTTAAGGGTTACGTTAGCCCTACACGGATCTAGAGAAACCAAAAAAATTATTAAGAGGAATGAAGCTCATTGCATGGTTGCCATATTATGCATATTTCTTCACAAGCCAAAGGTAAGTTCAGTTTGGGGATGAAAACATCTATGTGACAGAAAAAGCAATTGAAAAGAAAGTAATCATGACATAAGGACTTATTTACCTCAACTACCCGACGAGCATCAGCAATTTGCCTCTGAGCACATGGATGATCAATCTCAAGAAGGGAAGGCATCCGCTCTTGTAGTTCATCTAGAGAGGCAAGCATTGCTTTCTTCTTAGATTTACCCAGGATTTTTGCAGAAGATTGTCTCAATATATCCTGTAGAAAGCACCAGATATATCACTGCATAATGGCTTTCCTTTAATTCACCATTATAAGATCAGTTTCATTGAGAAGTATATACCTTGACTTGCTTCAATATGCCATCAAGGGAAATTAAAGATGCTAATCGCGCATCTTCCACCGCAGTTGCTGGAGTTTGAATGGGTGAGGTGTCATTTTCCAATGCAAATAAAGCTACATCACTTCTCATTTGTTGCAAAATCTAACAGCATAAAATAGTTGCATCAAGATACACCAAACCATTAACTTAAACATGATTATTGCAGTAGGAATGCACTTAGCGAAGTGAAGAGGAATCATAATAGCGAAGTGAAGAGAAATCATTAGGAATTAAACAGATGATGAAAAAAAGTACAAAGAGGATTCAATAACCATACAGCCAGAATCAAATCTTTAGATGCATAATTAGTTTAAATGTTAGATGTTACTTTGAATTGCATGAAGAAACTACTTAGAATGTGATGCTCATAACTACAATCATTATCCAATGAAAATTTTAAACTGAGACACTACTGTACATGTTTCTAGTTCAAAAGTTTAGTATCCCTCAAAATGATATCTAGAAGAGTGTGAAATTACTACTGGTATCATTTGAAAGTAGAGGTAAAAGAAAGAAAAAGAAAAGGAACAAGATCTTACATGGAATAGTCTATGTGCACTAATACGAAAACCATGAGGGTACTACATGTATTAATGATACAATTTAGTCCATCTAATTATGACATTATGGTAATGCGACATTTCATAATAAAGTAATGCAATGTCCTTAAACAATACCTAAACTATTCCATTACCGGATACATAAAACATTATTATATGGAATAAATAATTCTTTAATATCTTTAATAAAGACACCACAAATTTTATGTACAACTCCCACACTCAAGTTTCATTCAATGAAAACAATTAATAGCACGGAACAACGAACACTTCATTTTAAGCAAACAACTATAGGACAAAAGACTCCCATTGACCATATTCATCAGCATTCAACAGTTTAAAAATCTCATCAGGGAAATCAAATAACTTTGATACCATCTATGCATTCTCATCCTGAATAATGATGCAGAAAGATTAAACAATAAGAGCAGTTTAATCAAAATATGAAACACAAATAACTATTGATAGTGGATAATAAAAAATCAGAAACCTTGTATTGGTACAAAAAGCTAGTTCTTATATAATTAAATAAGGAGTCTAAAACTTTCCAAAAAAGGAGCATCTATAAGAAACCAAAGGTTAGAGATAAAGTACGTTTGTTATGTAAATCACCTTTCGTCTTTTATGATCAACAGACTCGAGAGCTGAGCGCAGTTTTGCAACCTGTGTTGCATCTCCTGCTTCCTCTGTGGCTAATGTTCCAGCAATATCCTGATTAATAAGTGAAGAATTAAAAAAAGAGAAAAGAGAAAACCAATCATGCCACAATCTCAAAATCCATTCACAGAACTGAAGAAGTGGAGAATTGCAAGACTTTCAGGAGGAAGGAGCGGCAATAAAGTATGGATCTGGTATGTCAATTTCAGCTAAGGATGGAATAACCACTGAATGACAACATTCTAACTGAGAAGGAAAATATCAACCAAAAAATTGCACCAGCAGAATGTCAATCAAATGGGACCCACCAACAAATACTGTATTAAATATGAAAAATAAGGAAAAAAATAAGCGAAAGGAGGAGGTATACACAATGACCAATGAAGTTCAATGTGAAACAAACATAAGCCAAGCACATATTGACACAACTTCTATGTGTTTCTCACAGTTATCTATCATCAAGTCCTGAGCAATGAAGTGACATACCTTTAAGTGTTGCAACTGAGAGGTGTAGACCCGCTTTCCATACTCAGATAACAGCTGGCCGAGAGCATCTGTGCTAGGTGGCATTGCAGCACCAAGCCCAGCCATCCAACCATCCATAATTGCGGTTGAAAGTAGTTCCAATTGACCAGTGGCCCCAGCAGATGCGTCATCTCCAGTAACTGAAAGGAATTCGAAGTTCTCTGCGAGCCAGGACCTAATTTGCCTCTGCAGCTCACCAGCTGGAGTATGAACAAAGAGAGCAGCAAGCGCCTTGTTTCCGATGGAAAAACTTTTTGCCTCCTCTTGTATTTCCCTTAGTTTTCCACCACTAACTTGCTGCCTCCATGAGTCCTGAATGTATCATGGTAAGAGATTTTGAAGCATCCATTTGCACCATATAAATATTCCTTAAAGCCATGAACAGAACATGACAGGATTTTGAGAACATATATGAGCATATGTAGCACCACCATGGCAATCAGAATACAGTTCACAAGGAGTATGAAGGAAATCTAATTGTTTACTTCCATTCAAACAAATAAAATATCAGAACAAACCCTAGATTTTCTTTCTTCTTCACAAGTATTAGCTAGGCTTGCATGATGATGTCTGTACATGCACAATTACAGGATTCCTTCTGGTTCTTACGTTTTGTACATATGGGTCAGGGATGTATCCTGTCTGTTTTTTCAAAAAAACGGGAAATGTGCATAAAAACATAAAAATATCCAATATGCTTAATCTGTGGAGACATATAAGAATGGAAAATTCTATCATTTATGCCTCCGTCCTGCCTCTTTCCTTTAACCATTCTAGAACTTACTTACGGTCAATATGAATATTCCATCTTCTAAATATTTACATAAAAAAAGAGAACATATTGCAGGTACCTGATCAATTCCTCTCATTCTCAGAACCACTGATGACAACTTGGATTTCCTTTCTGGCTTTATATTCACTTTAAATCCCTGAATTTGTTCGTCTATGTAACGCACAGGAGATCTTCCAGGACTGCTACCTCGGCTGGAGCTTCTGCTTCTTCCAGTATTAGCTTTTTCTAAATAGCATTCTACAGAAGGAACCTAAGTGAAGAAAGAACAAAAATACAATGAGATCTCAATGAAGCCATACATGCTCCGCAAATTAACCAAACAAAGAGCATCCTATGCATCATTACCTTGATGGATTGCAGCTCTGGGGATCTAGCAAGTAAGGATCTTATATACAAGATTCTGACACGGGAAACAAGCATGGTGTCCATTACCCTTCTTGGTTCCATTTTACGAATAAAAGAGAACACAGCATCTCTAATTTCAGCAAGTATTTCATGCTCCCTAGAAGCTCCTGCTTTAATAACAGCAGCTAGAACCTGTAATAATTGGTCCCTGAGGTAAGTGTAAAGTTCCCAAGTTATCAAAATTAAATATGATGTTTGTTGAAAAAAAATAAGCCATCTCAAGAAAACAATTAAGAGCAGGTTCTTTTCAACTGCCATGCCAGATTGCACTGACCAATAAAGGGGAATAGGCAGGTAGAAAGGGTAACAGTTAACTAAATACTGCATTCAAGCTAGCAAAGCTAAGAAACCATGGCCATAAAGTTCAATTTCAAGAGCTAAAACTAGCCCAGACCAGAATTTACAGAACGAAAAAAGATGCAGAACGAGAAGAAGACAGCTTCCATGGTAATTTAGAAATGGAATAGGAACATAACCTTAAGCCGAAAATAAGAACTAAGCAACATATAGCAGATCTGGCCTGTTTCTTTATTAATATCAATGTAAATACAAACTCAAAATTAGATGATAATAGTTACTAACTTCACAGTAGCAATTCCAAAAAAAACACATCTAGGATTTAGAAAGAACTGGGAAGCAATTAAAGAATTAAACTTTTACCAGCATCAGAAGCTTGTTCGCGCCATCTGAAATGGCGGCAAGGCCATCATATTGTTCAGGATCAAAATCATTTAGAGCAGCTGTAAGATATTCTCCCGCTGGTGTGGTTTTAACATTCTCAGGACCTAGTTTAACCAAAGCAACTGTTCCATCAGCCTTATCTGCAGCAAAAGGAACATCATCCACGGGGCGTCCTTTATTGCTGCTATCACTTCTGTAAGTTCAATACTAAGCAGCTGTGAGCGTAAGAAAAATAGATTGGAAAATGTATGATGATACGTAAAAGAACTAATTGTTTCTACATAATATCACCTTCCCGGATCCCCAACATTGGTTGTTCCTTTGGATAATGGACTGGAGAGCTGAAAGAAGTTAGCAAAGTTAGAAATCAATAACTGTAATTCAAACAATAGAAGAGCTTCCCAATATTTTAAGCCCCGGTATAGCTCAATGAAATGGAAGCACTACAAGGTAAGGAAGACATACCCACAAATCGACCATGAAAGCACAATTTTGAATATACCTATACCACTTTCCAGCAAAAACCATAAAAATACACAAACTTCTAAAAAAGTTGTACTAAGACTTTGTTGCACACTTATACAAACCTATAAAATCAATAAATAAATGCGTGGTTTGAAAAATCCAAAGAACCAACTTGCGAAAGAAGGGAAGACATGAGAATATCTACACGAACTCAATGTTTTGAATTACTGGATCAAGAAAATGTATTTCTATCTTCTATCAGTGTGATCCATATACATGATTTTTGATAAAGGAAAAAGTAGAAACTAAGGCCCAACTTTCTAAACAAAAGTTAAAAAACTTGGGACCTTCACTACTCCACATACAAAAATTCAATCCAGGAAGGCTTCAGAAGAGTCACCAGCACTAGCCCATAAAAGATCTTAGCATCGTTTCTCAAGTTACAAGCACCAAAAAAATTGGAAAGGGGTCAAAGGAGGATGGTATCAATATTCTTGAGAAACTTTGATGAGTTCAAAAAGAAACCTGTGATGATATAGCTGATGATGCTTTTTCCGTTAACCTATCAAACAATTTCTCGTTTTCTTCATGCAATCTCTGCATACACAAAAAGCAGGGAAATTTAATGACATACACTATAACTATTGATTTCTGGTTATGTATAATATATATAAAGAAGTACTAGGATCAAAAGGAACAATATATAAACAAATTTCACAAGTGAAACAAGTTGATCTTAAATAGTTTCTCAAGGAAAACAGAGCTGAGTCTCTCTTTGTGCAGGCAAAGGTAATTCAAATGATCAGTAGCTAATAAGTCCCATCTTTTACTTCTTCGTCTTCAGTTGAGTAAAATAGAACATAACCAGAAAACCATGACTCTCCTTTAATAAGGGTGGGGGTTTGTAATTAGATGATCCCTAGCTTGCATATTCCATCCTGCATTCCCTTTCTTTTTCCACTTTTTTCTATACATTTCAAATGGAAAGTAGAAATATGGTCATGTTGTTATTGGTAGCTCACAGACTTGTTTTTGTGCATGTCAACTAGATGTAATAATTAAGAAATAAACTCAGCTGTTGTAATTTCATGTTAAAGCACGAGATTCAATTTAATTTTGTAGATTAAATAACTCTGTGGGTTTTGTTAAGTGTAACAGACCTCAATGAGGGTATCACGTTTTTTGAGTTCTTCTTCAAGTTTCTTGGTGACTGCTGAAGTATCCCCATGTTCCTTGGGAATTGATGAAATTCCAGGCAATGATTCTAAGCCAACAGTTGGCATTTCCTGACTATGGCTAAGGGCTTCACTAAGTTGAGATTCCATGCTTTTAATCTTGGCCTACAACAGAAAGTGAAGGTCAACATTATGATGCAAACATGTACAACAAAGATTAATGACCAACAAAAGAGAACCTGAGAAATGGCAATTACTTCAGAAAGTATGATCTTTCAATCCATCAAATAAATGATAGAAGGTTAAGCAAAACTTAGACCTACTTGATCATCAATAAACTAATTCTGTGAGGTGTTACTCCTTGTAGAGCTTTGAATCAAGAATATTTAAGCTAGAAAGCCAAAATATGTGTTCCAGACCAGAGCCACATTAAACAATTATTAAAGAAGTTGTTGAATGACCCACAATTCACATAGAACTCATTGGTCATACATCAGATTATTAAAAGAGTGCAACCTGACAGAACACTATGTTGATGGAATACTAAAATTCCACTCATAGACCTGAGATTATAAGATTTAAGTATGAACTACCTGCAATGTCTGAATTGTGGAATCTCTTTGTTGTATCTGAAACTTTTGCTCCTGTTCCATCTGTAGTAGTTGAGCTAATTGATTCCGAAGCTGAGCATTTTGCTCCTTTTCTATCTTATGCTTGTCTGCAAGCATGACATTCTCAGACTGCATCAAATAAAAGTAATGGAGTAGCTTAATTTCATCTTGAAGTGGCAAAATAAAAGTCATACAAATGCCGACCAAATTCAGAAAACATATACATCAATGACAGATTGTTGTCAGTCAATGCATATAGAAAAACTTCATTAACTAGAAAGTCTTGTCTTCTTCTGTATAAAAAGGTTATCCATAAAGATGAAGAACAGAAAGAAAGTAGGCTACAGTGCAGAAAAGAATCATGAAAATGCCAAGTAACTCTTCAACTCTTGACAGAGTGGAACTGTATACCAAACCCATGAAGTGAAGAAAAAACCTTTAGATCCGATTGCAGTGCGAAAGAAACTTTCCAAGCCTTCTGAACTTCATTGAAGAGGAGGACACACTGATCATTTGCATCTTTAATTGTTTGCTTCAGTCCTAAAACCTCCTGTTTCAGATCATGAATTTCCTTTTCTTTCTCATATAACTCCTTCCGTGCATCATTTGCCTACAAGAATCATCAAAACTAATAAATGGGCATGCTCCACATTAGCTACATCGATCAATTATCAAAGTATAACTTTTTAATTACCACATGCTATGACCTCATTTGTTCGATAACAACAAATAAAATGGAAAAGGGAACCCTAACCCATCCCAACTTAAACTATGTATCTTTCTTTTTGCAGAAACATTATGGATCTCTCATGAATATAAACCCGAAATAGTCCCAAATTTTACTAACTTCTCCAACATTCACAATCATGTAATTACTTGCTTAAGCTTGTCTTGCATTAAGGACAGTTGTTGGGAACAAAGTGGTAGCCAGAAGAACATGTTATAAGCAGATCAGAATAATTACTACTAAAAGGATATATTAGAAAAGATACTCACTACATCTCTCCATTTCTTAATTGTATCTCGATTTCCGAGGCTTAATGTAGCATTTCTAGCCCTGGCACAAAAATTGAGGGAGGATAACATCTCAGACATATTTGCAGCATTTGGACACACATTGAGTATCGTCAAAGTATTTGAGCTCCCCCCTAGAGAAACATAGGCAAAAACATACTCAACATTGTTTATTAGAAGACAAAAGAGAAAAGCAGGCAGCATGTTAACAAAGCAAGGTGATTCTATGAACTACAGTAGTTAGTAGATCGGATATTTCCAGGTGCATTCATGCCAAAAAATACATGCAACATGAAGGTTGGCCTTCTAGTTGGAATACAACAATATGCAACTCACAATCTGCTCAATGATCACGTATCTAGCCATAATCTACTTGAGATTCTAAAATGGTAGAAGGGCACACTGAAAATGGTTTTCCATATAAATTATCCAGCATAACCAAATTCTTGATGCATAAAGTACAAAGAGGAAGAACAAATGGAATAGTTTAAGCATGATTGGTTTTCAACCTAACTATAACAAGCTAGATGTTCCTTTTTATGGGGCTCACAAATTACATAATAGCAACTGCAATACGTATAATAAGAAGAAATACAGTACCTACAGAGTCCGAAAGGATATTTGTTAGCATAGAATTTTCGTAAGGAACAACTTGCTTCCTTGAAGTCAAGGATGATAAAACATCTCCCAACCTAGATAAGAAACGTAAGTTGCAATGAAATAACAGGAACAAATGATTGGAGTATGATGTTATATACAGTCTATTTGGAACTGAATTTATTGTTGCTGTTACTCGACAAACATTAGTTAATATCCTAATGTCTGCACTGCTTTCCTGTTGTCCCAAATTTCTCTTCCCCATATATCAAAGGGAAGAAAATTCTATTCAAAAGAACCAGTTCAAAGTAAGAAAGAAGCAATAGGCAATAACTGTCTCAAGCTCTGGCCTCCTCACTTGGATTCCCAAATTTCATGCATGGCTCTGATGAAATGCTCAGGTAGTTGATAACCAGCAAACCAACAGATACTAAATTGACAAAAAATGCCAATGGAAACATACGCTGAAAGTGATTTCATCACATGTAGCAAGTCTGTCACTCGTTCTCCACTATCATCTTCTGTAATTAAACCTTCACTTCCAGCAAGGTCAACAAGAGAGAGCTTGCTATATAAATTTTCTCCACTGATCAAATTATTATAAAATATGTGTATTGTGACAATCCTGACAATGGGAAAGAGGACAAATATGAATCAGTAATCCCTATTTAGAATCACCAAAATAAATTTCATAATACATAAAATGATGTGCTTCACAATACATGCTTCACTAACATCAATGGTTTAAATCTTCAACTATGGGAACTATCACCTCTTAACTCCACCTTAATTTCTTTCAGCCCATGCCACATGTGCCATAAATTTATTTTAAATCAACTATGAATTATATGACATAAAAGTTACCTGAACTTCTATCAATTTCTATGATGTCTATCTATTACTATATCTACAGTGTCAATTTTATATGAGAAGGCACTGAACTCAATCACTTCTGCTGCTAATCTTCAGTTTGAAGTCCTTGCAAGTTCACAGAGATATCAATGCAACGCTCATAATGGCAAGGAATACTAAGTATAGATTTTAAATTTTATCCTTCCTTTACCTTTTACTGTTCATTTCAATCAACCACAAATCTTAAGTCATTGCTTGAAGATTTAAACACATAAAAAAAACCCTATTGCATCCCCTGGCACAGGGCGTGTGGCTAAAAATGTTTTCTAAAGCCACTATATTTGGCTTCTAATTTCTAAAGATACCAGTTCCATGTTAAAATGAAATCCAAGCCAAACCTTCAACAAATTGGTGGGGCCTGGGGATAGGCCTCGTGTTAAGCTCTTAGGAAATTGAATCCAGTTTCTACCAACTAATACAGAAAAAAATATATTTGTAGCTCAATCTTGTATTATGTTACCATATAACCACAGCAAAACAGCTAAAAGTACAAAAAAGAACAATATACAACCTACTTTGACAGATCCAAAACAATATGACATAATATCCTTCATAAACATAATTTTGTTTTTATTTTATAGCTAACAGTTGTGCCAAATAATGTGCATATAACCGTTGAGATTTATTTAAGCATAACCAATAAATTTAGCGGTCAAGTCAATAATTTAACAAAATAATATGGCTCCATACTGATGCTACACACATGCTCATATCATTTGAACTAATCTTTGACAATTTATACTTGTCAGTGCTTTGCAATATTTTGAAAAAACTTAACATCTGAAGAACAAGGCTTCAACATGCTTCTTATGTTTAATTAGATAAAATCAGGGGCAGTACTCTAACAACAAACAAGTATGTATTACAGACGCAACGAGAGTATAGGACGTACAAATGAGAAACATCGAATTTTGATTCATCATCTCCCCGTCTAAGAAGTGCAGTTTTCAAGACTTTAGAGAAGTCCAATGGATTATCAACCTTTTCTTGCACAAGCTCCACAAAAGATTCAGCTGATCCCATTTTGATCTTTTGCAAATTGATACCAGACTCTGACAGCAAATCCCTTATCTATACCAGTGAAAAAGGCACATCGATTAGAGAACTCATGATTTATTATGCTCAATTCAATTACAAAAGGGTAGAGTAAACTTTGAGCAAAAGAAAGTATGGTCAAGCTAAATAAAGAACACAAGGAACCTGTTCGTTGTAGAGCTCGAAAATAGTAACTGAGAAATTGAATCGAGAAGTAGAAGTTGAATCTGAGTTAGCTAAGTCAAACAATTCCTCAAAGCAACGAGCATATAAACCACGATCATGACTAGATCCTTGCTGAGAAGAGTGAAACCATGTTAGAGAAGTCATTCAACATGCAAAATGATGGAAACTGAAAATAAAGATTACATGCAAACTAACATACACTTACGCGTTTTACATATATAAATATGTGTCAAAAGTGTTATTAACGAGCGTTGTCTAGACAAATAGGTTCTTAGATGTCTCAAAGGAACCAAAAGCAAAACAAATTCACAGCTCTCAGATCTTGCATCTTAAAGTACATCTTCCTAATATTTTTTGACAAGCAAACAGTACCATAGTGTATGTCTTCCCAGAGCGAGTTTGTCCATAGGCAAAAATAGAAACATTGTATCCATCGAATGCTGACTGCACCAAGGGTTGAACATCATTAAATAGTTCAGCTGCAAAACGAAAATTCAATGTCAGACCTTAAGCAACAAACCTCCCTGGTATTGCTGCATCAACTATTAAATACGGGTCAAGAGCCATACTACAGAACCCATCTTCATAGCACCTTTTGGTAACTTTTGGAAATAAGGAATAACTAGGGAATGTTAGGTAACAGAGCAACAACTCAGAACTACAACATAAGAACCAATGTAAGACCTTGTCCAACATGAGGCCCAAAAACTCGATCAAATTCAAAATCTTTTTTATGATTGGAAAGGGTTTCATCGCCAGTATTTATGCGGATTGTGCAGTCATCAGGAAACTCAGCAACAGAAGGACCTTCGTCTTCAAATAATGGTCTTGCACGACAATAAACCTTTATGTTTCCTGCAAATTAAAATTTGTCTTTCAAGAAAACAGAAATTTGTAAAAGCTTAATGAAAAATAATCTAATAATAAATGAACAATAATTTTATGAATTCTGGAATGTGTCTGAAAAAAGAGATAGGGAGGGAGACAGATTTTGATGTAGAGAGGTTTTGCATACAAACCTTTGGCTGTCAACAATTCATTGAACAATCTTCTCTTCTCATTGATCAATGGCAATATCCTAGCCTCAGCTTCGAGGACAACTTGATCTGGCATTTATATTGCGTAGACAAGACAATCATGTGAAAAGAACTTTAAAGCATTGACAAGAAGAAGAAAGATGGCCTGCCTAAAATGAAACGTGCAGAAAATTTATAGATTTAGTAATTAATCAGATGTTACAAGGTCCTCCCAACAGCCTTTTTCACAATATAGGATTAAACTCAATCTTAAACGTTCAATTAATTAACTAAGCAGTCAAACTGGTAAATATTCTCAAACAGAAGACTGGACTTGCGTGAAAAGTACTAAATATCGAAGATCCATTTAATAGATAAATTTTTTTACCTAGCTTGAAAGTTTTGGAAGCAAGAACGCCTAAATAGCGCGTAACTCTTTCAAGTTTTGCATTAGAATACTCTTGTAATTCAACTGCTTCTTGTCTCAGCTGGAAGTAATCTTCTTTCACACCCTGCACCAAAATATCAGTAGAAATGTTCCCAAAAATCAGAACCAAGCGTTGCATGGCGTGGTTATCTCAAGACAGACATAAATTTTCAACTATACCGTAATTACAAAATCCAGAATAAATGTTATGAAATGTTGAGATAGCCTAGGAAATTAAGAGTAGTCACCGACCACTAAAACCAGTAAGCACTGACCTTATCATCAATGAGCTCAACGAGAATCGTCAAATTGAAAGGGAAAAAAAGAAACAAAGACAAAAGGCAACCGCAAAAACCGAACAACTAACCTTGACTTTATCCTTCAATCGCTGGACTTTGGAGGAGAAAGCCTGCTTGGAGAAGTCAGAGTTCTCACGAGGAAGAGCCGACGCCGCTGTTGAGGAGATCGAGTACCGCCTCATATGCTTGTGGTCCTCCTCCGGCTCCGGCGTGGCCAATGACTTCCTCGGCTCGAAGCCACTCACGTCCCAGCTCCACCTGTTCCTCTGGTCCGCCATCAGAAGAATCCTAAGCTCTCACCTTCTACACTCTCCTTCTTCTTCTGCCCTCAGGAACCCCAAACACACACTCCCTCTTATCTCCCCGTAGGATCGAGATCATCGATTCATTTTGTTCACTACTTGAGAGTGTATCGTTTAGTTGCTGGCTCTGGATTTAATTTTGAATGGTTCAGGTGGAGTTTCTCATTTCCGGGAAGATACGGCGCCGTCCTGGGAAGGGGATGTTTGGCTCTAAAGAGGTATGTAGTACGAGTGCACTCGAGCGCTACCTTAACGGATTGATCATTTAGCCCATACTCCATATAAAATTTAATTTTATAGGAATTTAAAAAAATAATGATTATAGATAAATTTTATTTTTAGATCCGAAAACATTATTCGTGCTAAAATTAGTAAAACACCCTCTAAATGTATTATGATTTAGTAAGACATCACATTGGTTAATTTATCTTTATAATATTAATATGTCCTTCTTAAATATTATGAATAAGAATTATATTAAACATTACTTTATAAACATAAATATTAAGACTTTATTTTAAATTTTTATAAAATTAATTCATTTTTATCACTTTTACAAAATATGAACTTCATCTCAATTTATAATAATTAACCAAAATTTAGACTTTAATACAATTAAATAGCAGGGTTAATTGGTTCAAAGTGAGAGTGAATTTGATGATAGGTTGGGTTAGATCAGATCATCCTTCTAAGAGATAGCTCGAGATCAATTGAATTTGAACAACACGGTCTATTAAAAATAAAAATTATTTTGGTTTAACTTAAAATCTTATATTTCTTAAATTTAAAGGCTAAAATAATATTATTTCAATTTTAAAATTTAAAATAAAACAATGTTGTGTTGTAAAAGAGAATTTAAATTATTTCGAATATCAAATTTTAAAATTATATGAATTATTTAAAAACAATTTTTCTATTAATTAAAAATAAAATTATGTATTATTGGACTATCTCATTATTACTGATAATTGTTATTGTTGTTATTGTTGATGATGTTATTAAATCAGCTATCAAATTTAATTCAATTTAGAATTTAGTTAATTTGAATTTGATATATTAATTTTACATTAAATTGAATTAAACCAATTATAAATATATTTAAAATATAACGGCTGCACATTTGTCGTGTTAACTAAAAAATTATCACATTAAAAGCAGAATAATTAATGTTTAACTTTTCTTTGAAGGGAAGTTAGTAACGTCACTTTTGAATTTACTACAGTACTAGTACTCATTGAACAAGACGTGCCAGCCAACCAGCCTTAGCCAGCTCCGCATTCACATGTGGTCCTGTGAATATTAATTAATAATATTTTTAATACATATTTTTAAAAAAACTTAACAAGTGGCAGCTGAATATTTGCAATAGATTTTCCCAATTTAGAAGAATATATTGTGGAATCTCTCGACTAAAAGCTAGGCCAATACTTCAATATTAGTGTTAAGGAGATGGAGACTGGCTGTACTTTTCTTAAATTTTGTATATTTTGAAAAATGAATATGCTTTTGTTTATAATTAGTGACAAAATTAATAAAACAATTGTGAATATTATGTTTTATTTAAATTTAGAGGCATATAATTTATTAAAACAATTGTGAATATTTTACTAAATAAGAGGGATTTTTTAGTATATAAAACTATAAAAATTAAAAGTAAGTTAGATTATAAGATAAAAATATATATTTATCAAAATATTATTTGTTTGGTGACCTCCACCTCTCTCCAAAATGGCCCAAACTTGAACTTTGGTTGTGTTTAATTGGAAGTTTTGTAATGGAATAAAATATTATTCTATTGTTTGAGTTGAGAGTTTATAATGAAATGAGATAGAATAAGTGAGTCTCATATTATATCTTATTCCATCACAAACAATAAAAATAATAAATTAGAAGTTTATGAATTATGATGGAATGTAAAATAATAAACAACTTTACGCTATATTGTATCATAAACTCTTAATTCAAACAATATCTCATTATTATATTATGAATCATTACATTCATCCAAAACAACAATTTTTCAATATTATATTCATTTATATTCTATTCTATTATAAATCATTTCATTCTGTTCTATTTCATTTAATTTTATAAAAAACCTTACGCCCAACCAATCATACTTTTAAGCATGATTTTACTTAGTGAGCCCAAAAAGGAAAATGTTTAAAAATGATAATTTGAATTTGAGACTAATTTTACTTAATTTAAAGTCAATAAAATATATTTAGTTTAATCAAATTTAAATTTGAGGGTCAATCAAAAGTATGACTTGAATCACTCAAAATTTAAGTCATGATAATATTTTTGAAATATTAAAATTTTCTAAAATGTATTATTTTAGGTGATCCAATTTAATTTAAACTATTATTAAATTTAGGTTTAAAATTTCAACTAAAATCTTGATTTATCCTAAAATAATATTATTTTAGATGAGGTATAAAACTTTAACTTTTAAAAGTCAATGGATTCGATCTCTAATATTTGAGCCTAATTTTAGAAATAAAAAGTTCAATTTATGACTCTGATAATTTATACAATAAATAAAAATCGATAAACATTCTATGTTTGACGAGTTGGAGAATGACAAAAAAAAGATTACTTTGATTCATTCCAGTTGGAAATTATTAAGCTTAATCTAAGTTATCCGTTGTGTTAAAATTTTTTGAAAATTTTAATTCATCATTTTATTATTTTAAATTTTAAAAATAAAATAAATTTATCAAGTTTAGGTAAAAACGGCAATAGATTGAACTGATCTGGGATCATCCAAGTCTGACTCAAACCTGAGGCCTAATTAGGCTTAAATTTGATCAGGTCACAAGTAGACTAATAAATTTATTTAAAAATCAAAAATATAAAACGACATTAGCATAAAGTTTAAAGGCCCAGCTTGAGTCCCAATTAATATAGACCCGATCCATTAATTTCAAATCAGGCGGGTCGGACTCTGACTTGATTACCATCTCCAGATTTAAGTGGACTTGGACTCGGATCCAATTACCATCACCAGATTGAAGCGGGCTCGAATAAATACTATAAGATAAAATAGAATACACCACTAGAAAAATGTAGGCATCTGAGTTTGTGCGTAGAGGCAAGGCAAGCGTGTGGGTACAACACAGCAAGTGCCGTCCCGTCAACGTGGGAGCAATCAACTTGCCGCTTTGCATATTTCGTACCATATTGCAAAGTATTTAATAATATTGAGACTATAATAACTTGGTTATCCGGATTAAAATTAATTATTAGGATGTGACATAACTGAGTAGTCT
>JANITW010000234.1:62194217-62211302 GCA_027564335.1 Erythroxylum williamsii | reverse complement strand
GACCCAACCAATAATAATAATAATAATAATAATAATAATTAAAAGAAGAAAAAAGAATAATATAATTAATAGGGACTATAATAAATATGCTGATTTTTTGTTAATTATTTTTTATCATTAAATTTTATATTTTAAATTAAATATTAGCATACATTATTATTAGTAAATTTTAAAAATAAATTAAACTAATTAATTCCTATTTTATTTATAAAAATAATTATTTTATTTCTTATTTATTTCGACATCATCTATGTTTTGACGGACGTGACATAGTTAAGTACTAACTTAACTTCCCTCTAATTTAAGAATATTATACATTTGGCTTCACGTGAATTATTTCTATTCAAAGCAGTCCTTTTAACCAATTACAGGAAGTGGAAGTGAAATACAGAAGAAAGAACATGCTTGTTTCACTATAAAAGGGATTTTCCATTTTCATGTGTCGCTTTATTGGTGACTTTTTATCTTAGTCTCTCAGAAGAACCAAGCAAATAAGCATCAAATTCAACATTCCTTCCCCTAAAAACTGGAACTACAACAACTTCAAGTACACGTGAAATCTTCGTCAACTGCTGCACCTTCCTTAACCTGCAATCTGTAGGACTTTCATGGCTGATCTCGTTTCTTGGTTCTGGATCTAGGAATTCCTGTCTTTTTCTACGTTTCCATAACTAGGGTTTCTCTCAGGTTCCTCGCTAAAGTTTGGAAAACGTTACTTCTCTTTCACTCACCACTTGTTCTTTTGTCTTTTTTCACATCAACCCTTTTCTTCTCTATGTCTGCTTGTTTGATCTTTGGGTTGTAGGTAAGTGAAAGCTTAGAAAGTTCGAAGCTTTCCCGCGGTTTGGTTGCTGGAGTGGTTAATATATACATATACAGCAAGTTTTAAGTACGGTTATGACGAGAGAGAGGATTCAGATCAAGAAGATCGACAACGTTACTGCTAGGCAAGTCACATTTTCGAAACGACGTAGAGGGCTTTTCAAAAAAGCTGAGGAGCTTTCAGTTCTCTGTGATGCTGATGTTGCTCTGATCGTCTTCTCCTCAACTGGCAAGCTGTTCGAGTACTCGAGCTCCAGGTCTTGCCTCTCTTCGCCTTTTTTCCTGTACTGTGCGTTCGTGCCTTTTGCCTTCTTTTTTTTTCTCTCCTTTACTTAATTCATGTATAACTATGCCTGTGTGCGAGCTAGAACTGTGAAGTTTTGGTTGATCTTGAAGAACGAGAAATGCCAATTAGTGTTCATTCTAGGTGTTATAAATACTATTATGAAATTCCAGTTTCGCTTCTGTTGATCTTCGTGGAGTCTCGAGAGTGTAAATTTTTTGTCAATGATCTAATACTCTAGTGTCTATGTCTAGGGATACGTTATGATTACGTAAAGATCATACCATTTGAACTTGTGTCAACACCATTTCGCATAAGACGAACCACTCATGTTTTAACATTCTAATTGAATTACTGTATAGTTAGTTCAAGTTAAAAAACTTGCATATATATCCAACTAGGATGGGCCAGCATCGTCTTGATTGGATCATTACATCATAAGATGTGAATACTAAGTATGTGACAGCGAACATGTCACAACAAAATGGATCCCTGGATATGGTAGATTTGAATTGGAATCAAGATCTTTGTAACTCCTGGGAGATCTTGAAAGTGCTTTTGGTTCTTCATTGAATGTTAATTAAAAGCTTGGTTGCGTTCTAGCTGATGACTTTATGATGGTTCTTCTTATGAAGCATGAAGGAAATCCTGGAAAGGCATAATTTGCATCCGACGAATCTTCAGAAGCTAGAACAACCATCTCTTGAGTTGCAGGTTTTTAATTTACCTTCTCTGAATGCTTCCTTCTTTTCGTTCCAGCTGCCAAAAACTTGCAGAATTTGGATTATTCTCATAGTTTGTAGTATGATGTTGCAGATGTTCTGTTACAATCCAATATTTGTGTATTTGGTATTTATTACTTTCTCTTACTGGATAATCTGATTTTCTTGCTCATTTTCTCTTCATGAAGCTGTTGGAAAGCAGCAACTACAGGCTAAACAATGAAGTTGCAGACAAATGCCACCAGTTGAAGTACCTAGTTCTTCCATTCTTCTTATCTTTACATTACTCTTGATCCCTTCATCCCTTTAATATTACCTTATCGTGTAAAATTAAAACGTGTAATCAATGTTTAAAAACCCAAACCAATTTAACCGGTTTGGCTGTGAAACCTTGAATTGGCTAATTTCTCGGTTTAGTTTTTAATTTTTCGATTTAACTTAATTTAATAATTTTTGTTGTTAAAAATCGATCAATTAATTAGTTAATCAGATAATTTTTGTAAACCAATTATTTTTATAAATTAAAATAAACGAATTAATTTTCATTTTACAGTTTTTTAATTAAACTTGAAATTTTTAATAAGTAAGGATAATTTTTTGCAATCATTTTTCAAATTCTTCAATTTTATTTAATCTTTAATCAGTTTAATACCGGTTAAATCTTTTAAACCTTATAATTTTTGTCTTACCGGTTTAAATTTCGGTATGGTTTTGGAAGCATTGGTAATTTTTTAAGTTTTAGAGTATAATAATTATCATAAAACTGATATCTTGATGGATGATGAAAACAAATGTATTATTTTGAAATTTTAATCAAAATAAACTCTTTATAGTGTTTTTATGAAATAAAACTAAAGTTTTTATATGCTAAGAAACAAGAGTAATTAAAATTCAAAATACTTTTTTAAAATTATTTTTCTGTGATTTTGATTAAAATTTTTAAAATTATCTAACATTTAAAACAGGCAGATGAGAGGCGAAGAGCTGCAAGGACTTAACTTGGAAGAACTGCAGCTACTGGAGAAGTCTCTTGAAGTTGGATTGAGCCGTGTGGTAGAAAAGAAAGTTAGTATACTTCTGTGATTTCAATTCACAGATTTGATTCACTTCAGATCATTTCTGCTAATAATACTGTGTTTTTGGTGTTTCTTCGCAGGGTGAGAAAATTATGAAAGACATCGATGACTTGCAAAGAAAGGTGAGCTACCTCAATTGCTTATCCTAGTTGTCTCTATATATTTGGTTTCATGCTATTGCAACTAATTAAGCTGAAATTGCTAAGCCTGCTTCTTAAGTTACTGCATGCTTATTGTTCGATCAAAATCTGTGCAGGGAATGCAACTGACAGAAGAGAACGAGAAGCTAAGACAACAAGTAAGGATACGACTCTCTCCCTAAGTTATTGCATGCGTATATACGTACACTGCATGTACATGCATGCATAAGCTTTTTGCAGTTAGCTAAAACAGAAGATGAAGTTTGCATTGAATAGGTGGGGAAGTCTAAATCAGATTTGTGTGATCTGTTTCGCTTGCCTTAATGTTAATGGCTTAATGCTAATCAATGGAAGTCGGAATTTTGTTTTGAAGGTGATGGAGATATCCGACGGACGAAGACACATTTTAGCGGATTCAGAGAATATGGTTTATGAGGAAGGACAGTCATCAGAGTCAGTAACCAATGTCTGCAACTCCAATGGCGCCTCTCCATACGACCGCGAGAGTTCTTATACGTCCCTCAAACTGGGGTTAGTCATAATCTTATCTACATTCTTCAGATTATATCATTTGCAGGTAACTAGAGTAGTCAACTTTAATCAGGCAATGATTTGAATATAGAATAGAGATTGAATTGTTCTTTGAGGATTAGACTCGGACCCTTCAAGGCTTTAGGTTAGATCCAAAACAGTTCAACTTTATATATATATATGTATGTATATATTTTAATCATAACTACTTGCTATTCTTGTGTGCATTTTGTTGGGTTTGGGCTCCTTTCCAATGTGGAGAAAGGGCCAAAATTAAAAGGCCATTATGTGTTTCACTTAGTAAAGTGGAGAGGGGTTAGATTAGGGTAATAGAGTAGAGTGGTATTCAAGTTATAACAACAACTAGTGAGAGAAGGGGAGAGGAAAAGTCAATTTCGCATGTTTACAGGGTAGTCAAGTTGAAATTGTGTTTGCCAATTCGTTAACCGTTGGATCGAGCTGAAATTCATAAGGATGATAAAATGTCCTCAACTTGCAACGGTTAACGAATTTGCATCGCGATTCCAATCTGACTACATTATAAACATGCGAAATTGACTTTTCCTCTCCTCTTATCTCACTAGTTGCCGTTCTAACTTGAATACCACTCCACTCTATTACCCTAATTTGACCCCTCTCCACTTACTAAGTGAGACACATAATAGGCCTTTCTCCACATAAGAAGGGAGCCCAAACCCAACATATCTACCCCTCATGACTATGTGGAGATGACCGCTAACCCGGTGATCTCACAACATATTTCAAACTTCCATCTTGGTATTATTTTAGTCAACATTATCGCCTGTATGAATTCTTGCCAATTCCAAAAGCTTAGCATCAAAAGCATCACGAATCCAATGATACCTCACATCAATATGTTTTGACCTTGAATGAAAAGTTAGATTCTTACCAAGATGTATAACTTTTTGACTGTCATAAAACAATATATCTTTGTCTTAAATAAAACTAAGCTCTGCAATAATTTCTTCACCCATAGCAATTCCTTACATGCTTCAGTAATGGCAATAAACTCTGCCTTTGTTGTAGACAAAGCTACACACTTCTACGAACTAGATTGCCAAGTCACAACTCCACCTACAAATTTAATTAAATCGCCTGAAGTAGATTTTCTAGAATCAGTATCTCTAGCCATATCTGAGTCTGTGTTCCCCTCAAGGATAGGCTAATCACCTCCAAAGCAAAATCTCATACAAATAGTACCACAAAGACACCTCATAATCCATTTTACAACATTCCAATGTTCTCTACTTAGGTTTGACAGAAATATACTAATTGTACTAACAATATGCGCTATATCTGACCTTGTGGACGCCATTGCATACATCAAACTACCCACCGTAGGTGCCTTTCCATACCTGACTTTTCAGTTTCATTTGAAAGACTTTGTTTAACACTCAATTTAAAATGAATAGCAAGAGAAGTGCTTACCACCTTAGCATTTTTCATTTTGAAATCTCTGCAACAACTCTTTAATGTAATGTTCTTGAGACAGCCAAAGCTTCATCTCCTTTTTGTCATGCAAAATTCTTATACCAAGAATCTGCTTAGTAGCTCCCATGTCTTTCATGGCAAAAGATTCACCCAATTGCTTAATTGCTTCTTTAACCTGTCAATCTTGGAAACATGTTTTCCAACAATAAGCATGTCATCAACATATAATAACAAGATAATGAAATCATCACCAGAGAAATTTTTAACAAAGACACAATGATCAAAATTAGTCTTCTTGTAGTCTTTACTCACACATAACAGACTCAAATTTCTTATGCCATTGTCTCGAAGCCTGCTTTAAACCATATAAGCTATTTCTCAGCCTAAACATAGTCTTCTTTGCCTGCAACATGAAAGCCATCAAGTTGCTTCATATAAATCTCTTCCTCCAAATGACTATGGACAAAAGCAATCTTCACGTTCATTTGCTCTACCTCTAAATCTAGATTAGCAACTAAACTCGATACAATTCTAATAGATAACATATTCACCAGAGGCGAAAAAATTTCATTAAATTCAACACATTTTCTTTGACCAAAGCCTTTTACCACCAATCTAGCTTTATGTCTCAGAGATGTAGAATTACTTTCATGCTTCACCTTGTAAATCCACTTATTTTCCAAGGCTTTTTTTTTATCCTCAGGTAACTTCACCAAATCAAATGTGATTATCATGCAAGGAATTCATTTCATCCTGCACAGCATCCAACTACTTTTGTTTTTCTTCACTCTCCACGGCCTCTTTAAAACATTCAGGTTCGCCCCCATCAATTAAGATCACATACTCACTAAACGGATACCTTTTAGATTGTTGTCTTTGCCTATCAGATTTTTTGAGTTGAACTTGTGGTGGTTTGGGTGCATCATTTTAACTCTCGTCTTGTGACTCGTGTTGCTCTTCAACGTCATTTGTTGTAGCATGTAGCTCATCTCTAAGCTGCTCATTATCAACATAATTATGTTGCATATCATGTTGAACATTACCATTGTTAGCATCTAGATTCTGAATAGGCAACAACACTGGATCAAACATCAAACAAATTATTATCTTTCGCAGATGCAGTCTTCTCCACCTTATCAATGTCATTAATAGTTTGGTCTTCCATGAGCTTCACATCACGACTTCTAACAAGCTTCTTCTCAACAGGATCATACAACCTGTTAACCAAATTCATCCTAACCATAGCCAATAAAAATACACTGCCTTGTCTTTGCATCCAACTTGGATCTTTCATCCTTTAAAACATGCACAAATGCTTTACAACCAAAGACTCTCAAGTGATTATAATTGACATCCTTGCCAAACCAGATTTTATCTGGCACCTCACTATTCAAAGCAACTGCAGGACTAAGACTAGTAACATGCACCACTGTGTACAGTGCCTCACCCCATAAATTTTTGGGTAATTTTGCTTCAGAGAGCATACACCTAACTTTCTCAATTAATGTCCTGTTTATTCTCTCTGCTAAAACATCAAGTTGAAAAGTCTTAGGAAGAGTATTTTTATGTCTTATACCTATTGCTTGCAATAGGCATCAAAAGGTCCACAATACTCACCACCATTATCAGTATGAATGCATTTTAGCTTCTTGTCTGACTGACTTTCAACCAAAGCATGAAATTGTTTGAATTTCGCTAACACTTGGTTTTTTGTCTTTAGAGTATAGACCCAAAGTTTCCTAAAACAATCATCAATAAAGGTAACAAAGTTCATAGCATTACTAAAAGATTTTATCTTCAATGGGCCACAAATGTGAGAATGCACCAACTCAAGCAACTTTGACTTCCTTGAAGGAGCATGCTTCTTAAATAACACTCTAGTTTGCTTACCATTCATTAAGTGAGAACCCTTATCCAATTCTGCACTCTTCAATCTTAGAAACACATCTTTTTTTGGCTAAGCAGTTGAGCCTTGTTTCACTACCATGACTAAGCCTTCTATGCCATAACTTTGATACCTGCATATCCAAGGCAATCACCCTGTCTTTAGCAACTAAAGCTTTTGTCCGATACAATTTAGATATTTTCTTTCCTTTGGCCACAACTAAATTGCCGTTAGTGAGCTTCCATTTTCCAGAACCAAAATGGTTATCATAAACTTTATCATCAAGCACCTGAACAGAGATTAAATAAAAACAAACATCTGAAGCATGTTTGACTCCTTTGAGCAATAGCCTCACTCTCATGTTAGTTTGTAGACAAATGTCACCAATAGCAATCACCTTAGATTGCCATTACCCAACTTTAATGTTCCAAAGTTACCCCTTCCGTGGTGTAACATGTAAAGTGGCAACACTGTCTGCTACCCACATGCTCTCATCTGATATAAGATTTAATTGTGTTGTAATCACGAAGAAAAACAAGATCATCACTGGTAGCAGTAATAACACGATCATTATCATCATCTTGACCCTTCTCCTTCTGCTTACCCTTCTTGCCCTTGTTCTTTTTTTCCACTGAAAACAATGCTTTTTAATGTGCCCCATTTTGTCACAATAATGGCACTCTAAATTCTTGCACCTGGACTTGGACTTACCCTTACTCTTGTCTCTACTACCCTTCAATTCATTTTTCTGACTTCTCCTCCTATTTTTAGTGACAAGTATCTCAGACTGAGACGAAGAACCATTTGCCTTCCTTCTCATCTCTTCATTAAGAGCACCACTTTTTGCTATTTGGAAAGAGATTAGGGGGGCTGAATTTGTAATTGAAACTCGAAATGTCTAACAAGTCTCAGAGTGTTCAAAAGCCATAGTCCCAAAACCTCATCATCAAAGCTTGATACTCATCCCTAACTGTTGATCTAGGAGCTCTTGAAATTCATTCAAGTGATTTGAAATAGAAATCTCATCCTTGTATCTCAAATTCATCAGACAATTTAGCAAATGCAATTTGTTTTTCCCTGACTTAGAGGCATACAAGGACTCAGTCTTCTCCCATAAAGTTCTTTCATGTGTCTCATTAGTAATATGATTATACAAATTGTTTTCTACATATTGCCGAATAAAACAACACATTTGTTAATGCTCAAAATCTCAATCCTCATCAGACTTGGAATCCGGCTTCTGAATCGCAAACACAGGAACATGCATATTCTTTACAAATAGCAGATCCTTCATCTTACCATTCCATAAATGATAATTAGTACCATTTAAACATATCATCCTATTTGTATTTGTCTCCATCATTCAAGCAAGTCAAACAACTCTAAAACCAAGACATCACGTGGAGAGGCAATCACGTGATTCAACTACCGTCTCCATACTCGTTTTTTGTTGAACATGACTCTGATACCACTTGTTGGTTTTGAAGAGCTCACTTTTATAGGAGATTTTTATCATAAGCTTAGGGAGAGAATATACTCGTAGACCTAGACACCATACTCTAACTCAAAATATTAAGGCATTGGATTTATGAGTCATTTTCACTTATATGCTCCTCACTAATTTTATTTTTTTTTCCGTTGTAATATTTTTACTCATGCTTGAAATTCCATCACATTTTTTGTTAATGTAATCGAATGAAGTAATAATTCTGCTCATTTTGTTAAATCTCTTTTTGTAGGTTACCATATTATGGATAAAAGACGAATTGGGTGGCAGCGTGATTAGTGAGGACATGAAGCACAATATCGAAGTTATGTTAGAGCATTAAACTTTGTATTACCTGAGTGTAAATCCATTTAAGTTGGCAGCCCTCTCCTCTTTGTTCGAAGTTGGCCCTTTTTGTTCTTTGTCGTCGTCTTTATTTTTGATTTTTTTATAAACTGGCGTTGAAGTACCAAATCTGCTTTGACTAATGAGAGATTTACAGTAACCCAAAAAAGATACGGAGAATTTGATGTCAATATAAAAGCAATTTCAATGTCTAGTTTTTTATCTTTAAAAGGTTTAAATCAGCTTATAAGCTTGTTATTTTTAGTAATTAGTTTTAAAGTTATCTAATTTGTAATAATTAACGCGCACCGTTTTGCTCACTCTTTATATTTATACCACACCGCTGGCTCTAATAAATGCTCCGCGACGGTATGGGTTGCCACCCCGCTTTGGGTCAAATAAATAACGGTATGGGTTTTAAACATTCATCTAGTTCGTTACGAGCAAAATAGAAGTTAGTGGAGACCTAAGTTGCCCGTAAATGATAGTAAATCTTTTTAACATTCCGAGCGAAAGCATAAAAAATCTTAATTATTCAAGAATGGTCTAATTAGGAAATCTCCCAGTCTTTTGCTTATTTTCACTTTCATCGAACCTTTTGTTTATGATCCAATCATCAGATTGTGGATATTGTTTAAGGTTTGTAATAAAGTCAAAGTGGGAACAAGCAAATAAGACCGGAACTAGTTTTAATTTAACAAAAACGGCCCTTTTTCTTTTTCCTCGAAATCTAGTTTTATTATGTCACCAAAATTTATTTAATTATTAAATATATCAATTATTTACTAACTTTGTAGTTAAATTTAAGATGACCTTAAAATGATATTCTGCATCCATCGAATTTGCATAAACCAATAATAATCATCTAGTGCTAAAAAAATAAGACATTTTTTTCTTTACTTCGTTCACTTTTCAAATCTACATGAAGCCCAGTCGTTAATGTACATATACTAATAATATTATATAAATTTTCTAATAAATTATTTAAAACTATAGAATTGGCAGGGGCCGCGCGAACGCAGGCCCCCTCTACCACAAATTATGACGTAGGCTCTCCTACTTTGAGGAGACCTTAGAGTGGCACCCCTCCCAAGTGCGATGGAGGTCACCACCCTAGGCCATGGGCCTTCATGATCACCCATTGACCCCGTCCAGGTAAGTATGTTGTGGTGTTGCATTAACATTTTTATTTATACCACCACGCTTTGCCTCAAATGATGCTCGTCACCGGTATGGCTTTGAAGAACTCGCCTTCTTTTGATAACGCGCTACAGTACCATGAAATGTCATCTATACCATAAAGATGAAAGTTAAAATTAAAAAAAAAGATTAAAAGAGAAAAATAAATTGAAAGCTATTAATTTTATGTTTAAATATTTTGAAATTAAAAATAAAAATTTTATTTTAATATTAATTTTAATAAATTAAAATTGATAAAATTTTGGAATTTATTTATGGCTATTGTTACGTGAAAGTTGTGAAGGTTGTAGTAATAGTGGTAATACTGATGTTCATACCGAGAATGAAGGAGCTTCCCCCTATAGACCAGCTCTCATGCTACTATGTGTTACTTGGCAAAAACAAGAGAAAGAAAAGGAAATAACAAACAAAACATCATCATCAACAATAGTTTCTGAGAAGTAGTATTCTGTCTGTCTCATCAAGATCAGGTTCGAAACAATGGATGAAGAATATGACGTTATAGTTCTCGGAACTGGTCTGAAAGAATGCATCCTCAGTGGTCTGTTGTCCGTTGACGGGCTCAAAGTACAGAGTTTCTAACTTAATTTCCATTTCTGTTTACAGTTTTTAATCCATTTTTGTTGCCATCGACAATAATTTCTTTGTTTCTCATCCAGTTCCCATTGATATGGAACATTAGGTTTAGTTGTAGTTCACTTTGGTCTGTCACATGGAACAGATATGCTAATTGAGAATTCTATCATTGAGACAGGTCTTACATATGGATAGAAATGATTACTACGGAGGAGAATCCACTTCCCTTAACCTCAATCAGGTGATTCTAACATTCAGACATGTTGTTGGTGATGTCTGCTTTATGTTACAGACCGAGACATTTGTTCACTTCAAATTGTTGATGTTGTAGCTATGGAAGCGCTTTAGAGGCGATGAGAAGCCTCCTGAAAGCCTGGGTGCAAGCAGAGACTATAATGTCGACATGATCCCAAAGGTTAATCTTACCTGCTGTTTGTAGCTTGTCATTTACATATAATCTTGCCCTTTGGAAAATGATAGGTCTTAGATTGCTTTGTGGAAGGCTCAATGGCCCGATCCGTACTGATGGCAGGTTATTTTCTATGCTTTTTCAGTTCATGATGGCAAATGGCACCCTGGTACGCGTGCTCATCCATACTAGTGTCACTAAATACCTCAATTTCAAAGCTGTCGATGGCAGTTTCGTGTACAACAAGAAGAAGGTTTTGATGCTGAATTACTATTACTTGAAAACTTATGTGGTTGACTTTTTTTCTGGAAAAAAAGTAATCCTCAGGCCAACTTTATCTGCAGATACACAAAGTACCATCTAATGATGTGGAAGCATTGAAATCCTCACTCATGGGGCTGTTTGAGAAGCGTCGGGCTCAGAAGTTTTTCATCTTTGTGCAAGCTTATGATCACAACAACCCCAAAACTCATGAAGGAATGGACCTCACCAAGGTTAAAGCAAAAGAAGTCTTAGCGTACTACCTCTTGCCCCAGTTCCTGTATCTTTACAGTCTACTTCTTGACCAATTAACTGAGAGAAAAGAAGGGGATTTCTGATAAGAACTTGCTTGGAAACTTCTTATCTGGTGTAGGAAATATGGACTTGATGGCAATACAATCGACTTCATAGGACATGCATTGGCACTTCATTTGGATGATGATTACTTGAATGAGCCTGCTTTGGAATTTTTTAAGAGGATTAAGGTAATACAACCCTTATTACAAGTTCACGTTTAGCTTCTGCAAGTTTGTTTCTGGACTAAATTGAACTTCTGCAAGTCTTAAAATCATACTTCTGCAGAGACAAGCTTTATCTTCTATTTTGTGACATTCACATGTGTTGGTCTTTAGCTGTATGCGGAGTCTTTGGCACGCTTTCAGGGAGGATCTCCTTATATTTACCCTCTTTACGGGTTGGGAGAGCTACCCCAGGTTTGCTCCTTTTAACAGTTTACCCAGTTCCGTGGATTCTTTCTGGTTACTCAAATGAATTTGCTCATATCACCTACAGGCATTTGCTCGTCTGAGTGCGGTCTATGGTGGCACATATATGCTCAGCAAACCAGAGTGCAAGGTACATTCAAACATCCAGTTAGATCATGAGTTTCCTCTGCCCATGTAATGTTGCTGGTTTTGTGCTGCAAATTGTAGGTAGAGTTTGATGCAGATGGGAAGGCCTTTGGGGTGACATCAGAAGGAGAAACTGCGAGAGGAAAAAAGGTTGTGTGTGATCCTTCATACTTGCCTGACAAGGTAAATTTCAATGCATCACCAATGGCTTCCATGACATGAGAGTCTGAGATAACTCTTCTCAGCAAAAGAAAAAACTCAAACTGATACACACTGTTACCATGCATGTATGTATCAACAGGTAAAGAAGATTGGGAAAGTAACCCGAGCTATATGCATTATGAGTCATCCAATCCCAAATACCAATGACTCTCACTCGGTTCAGGTTATTCTGCCTCAAAAACAACTGGGGCGTAAGTCAGATATGTATGTTTCCTGAATCTGCATTCTTTGGACTCAGAACTTATTTCAGCTGTGCTCGTAGTTTATTATTAGAAAAGTTTCTGCTTCTTTTTCCATGTGCAATATAAGCAAGTTACTAATGATACAAGGAGTTAATAATCTACCTCGTGAACAAGTTTGATGATTCAAGATCTTTCAGGTTTTGGGTTCTCAATGTACTCTCTCCTGGTTTTGCCACTATCACAGGTACCTATTCTGCTGTTCCTACACCCATAATGTAGCAGCAAAAGGGAAGTACATTGCTTTTGTTACAACAGAAGCGGAGACTGATGATCCTCAAAAGGAACTAAAACCAGGAATAGATCTACTTGGACCTGTAGATGAAATATTTTTTTAACACTTATGACAGATATGAGCCTGCTAACCAAAGTAGTGACGGCAACTGTTTCATATCCACAGTAAGTTTCCTCCTTCAATTTGGTCAGGGTCCCCCTCCATGCAGCTAAACCTTGAATGATTTGAAGAATGCTCAGTATACGTACACTCAAATTCTCTGATTTCTAGCTCCTAATAAAATTCTGTAATTGCTTGTAATTGCAGAGCTATGATGCAACAACACATTTTGAGACCACTGTGCAAGATGTTATAACCATGTACAGCAAGATTACTGGAAAGGTACAAAGCTTTTGATTCTGATTAATTACTTTTTTTCTGGTTTCAACTAAGTATCAGCTGTGAAGGGAAATTTAGTATAGCTTGTAGTTTCTTCTATAACTTGAAGGATTTTCCAAACGAAAGAATGAACTTGGCTCCTTATTATGTTGTTTTGTTTCCTATAGTTAGATATATCACTAGAAGGTACTAAAAAAAAAACACAAAACACTGCGAATTTGTCAGAATCTGAAGTGGTTGAGGTTCTGATTATGAAACTGAGAATCCTATTGAATTTGCACTTTGCATGCATGTGCAGACTCTTGACCTCTCCGTGGATCTGAGTGCTGCCAGTGCTGCAGATGAATAAGTGTTGTTTTCTAGACGCTGGAAGCGGTGGAACAAGTCTGACAAGTCTGTTAATTTTTTATTTCTCCCGGATTCTCTACCTGCACCTGAATTGGTCATTCTCTGGATTGTTAAGCCTGTACCAAATGATGATCCCTCTTGGGACAGCAGGACAGGATTTCTCTTTCAGCTTTGGCAGAAATTTGGTGATTATCCGAAGCAATTTAAGTATTCAAAGACTCAAACAGAATTGGGGAATGTTAGACATTATTTTTATTTGTTTGGTTTGCTATTACATCAAAGTCAAGAAGCTCCAAATGGATCCTTCAGGAAAGTTGATGTTTCTCAGACTATAATCAAAATGATTCAATAGGAAGAACATAAAAAAAGTGCTATTCCAGAATGGAGTTTCAGTCATCAGTCTATAAATTATTATTCAGGCAATGTCTAGTATTGTTTCATAGAGCAAAAAGCCCAGAAGCTACTTAATTCCATAAACTTCTTTGATGACTTGACCTGTTTTAAACTAAGAGAAAATTGTTCTGGTGATTAAGGAACCCTGATAAGTAATTTCTAAAAAATAAACAAATTAATGACTCTAAAGTACACATAAAGCTTTTTACTTAGCAGTTAAGCAAAATCTATAAGGAAACTCACTATAGAGGTAGAAGTGGCAGCTATGAACACAGTAATGACAAAAGAGTATGTCATATGGGATTTGGCTGCCATTCTACTCTCTCTTTGATTTTGAAAGAACTTTCTTCCTCTGGCCCAGCATATACGTGAACATGTGAGGACTTCCTGCAATTAAACATGGAATTCCATCAAAGAAACAGATTATGACAAGCTGAGCCGATAAATGAATGCTCGGTGCTTAGTTCATACCTGGGACGTAAATCCCGAGGACAAGAATTGCAGCATAGAAGTTATCAAAAGAGAAATTCCATGTGTTGGGCATCCTTATACAATACTTTTCAGATTTCTGCAAAAAAAGATCAACTTTGTCACTATATGCATATATTTCTGAAAACAGTTTTCAACTGGCAATGGCGTTTACGGTGTGACTGGTGATAAAGGGAAAAGGAAGCAATTGAATCCTACACCTCTAGGAACAAAATATTAGAGGATCATTAAGGTTCCTCGATATATATGCTTTCTACTCTAAATCCATCTTAGGAATGAGAAAATAAGGAGGAAGATTTCAGAGAAGTCGCTAAGTTTTAAGTCAAAGGTGATAAAGAAAACAGGTTAATTACTGATCATGCTGATGTAAACGTAATTGCTCCCACGATTCTTTACCATGTTTAAGCACAGGAAGAATTTATCAACATTTGCTACACACCTAAGCAACATGTTTCATCTACTCATGTTACTGTCAGCTAATAAACAGAGAAATATAGTGTGAATTTACAATCAATGAAGTACCTTTATATATGGCAAGGCAAGATATATGAGGCCAACTTCACTACTGATGCCAGAAGGGTAAAATATCATAAAGGTGCTATACCTGGATAGCACAAATAGATCATTAGCAAAACAACTAAAAAGAAAATTGTGAAAAGCCCATTTCTTTAGTTTTTTTAATAACAGATTTTGATGTTGGGAATTACTATATGAGTTAATGTACCTCCACTTGGCCAATAAGTTCTATGTACATAAATAATACCTAAGCCACATAAGCCATGAAGGTGCTGAACCAAGTGCCTCCTTCATTCCAAAGAAAGAATAGCGTATAATCTGCAAATTTCCAGAGGCTAAATGTTCAGATTGTCCTTGGGAACATGGGTAACTTTTCATCGCAGTCCACCGAGGATGCTTGGTTAGTAGAGAGTAATAGGCAAAATGAATTATGCAACAATAACATATATCATTAATTACATGATGAAATCTTGACTAATATTACTTTAATTATCTTTTCAAATGTGGATCCTACGTAGAATTGGTAATCTGCAACGCATAAAAGTATTTTGTGTTTAAAATTTTTTGTCAGAAATAAATGAATTTTGCTTTTTCATCACTTTATCAGCCCTTTCAATGTTTCATTTTCTGGCTGTGCACGACGATTTTATGTGGTATTAATGACTTTGCTTTTTATCTTCCTCCACAGTTCTAGAACTGATACCAAGTAATTAAGTAAAGGTTACTATGCAGAACTAACTATATCAAGCCTTCTCGTTAAAGAAATTTAGTGCCACGATAGGAAACTATCCCCTTTCTACTCTACTTTGTAGGAAAAATCTGCGTCTGCTACAGAAAATAATACAGTACAATTAAGTATTTGACTTCCACTAGATAGATTAACCTACCAAGACCACTCATGCCTAGAAGCCTTCATTCTACACCACAAACATTCTCTAAGAATGGCTGCATAGAGGAATCCTAAGGCACAATAGAACAGACTGCTGCCCGATATAAACAAGGAAAATAATGCTCCTACTTTTCTCTCTTTGATTGATGCATATTTACGTCATAGTGTACACATATACCTTAATTACAGTACAAAAGCAACAATTTTCCCCATCTACTTTCAGAGTTGCAGTTACTATCACAGTTTCTATAAGTTTCATGCAATAAAACAAACCAAACTAGCATTCAGAATAATAGATAGTTGGTACAGGCAACAACTTTGTCATGGATACTTGCCTCGGTGATTGACCAACTGATGACCAAAGAACTGACAAGAAAATGAGTCCTGACCTGCCAATTGTCCCAAGCTTCTTCTTTGTTAATTCTTATTTCTTTCCAATCAACTAATTTATACATAATTAAGCAATTGTAAAGATAATGGACAGAACAGAGGACTAACCTCAGGGAAGCTATGTAGGATAACCCATGTCACATACAATCTTGAACCTATCTGTGGCAATGTTGCTGACACTGGAGACCTCACCAAACCTTTAAAATGCATACAATAATAATAAAAGCAAAGGTTTCAGAATCATATTTGAACTTTCAAACTCTTTCTAGTATCAACTCTCAGCAAAACAATTATTAAAAATAAGCTAAAAATTAGAAGAAGGAATGAATAAGTACATACCGACTAAACTATGAAGAATCTGATGCAGCAGGAAACCCACAAGGAAAAAAAAAAGGATAAGACAAGTTAATATCAGAAAGCAGAAAAGAAATTGAAGAACTAAGCACACATTTCAAACACCAGCAAAAGAAGAACGGCAAAATAGTTATAACTAGCACTCTACAATCTCACACCGTACCTCTAAAACACCGTTCCTCCGTCTTCAATGTACTCCCTCCTGATTTTGTTAAAAGAACACAATTTTTAAATTAAAAGAAATAGTCAATATATTAAAAAATACAGTTAACTGAGAGGGAGTAAATAAAGAATAAGAATGTACCTTGTTCAGCTTGAGGCTTGAGGGACGTAGAGATGAGGTATGTGAGAAAGTTTGCCTTCTTGGATTTGTTGAAGAGCAAGACAGCTGCTGTTTATGTATAATAGTTGGAGTTGGGGGGTGATGGTTGGTGATAGTAAACAATATGGCAATGTCTTCAACTTTGGGCAGTTGTAGATAACGAGCTCTTGAAGAGATGACATAATTGTAATTGTCTTATTATTAATTCTTTCCAGCAACCACTCATCAATATCATCCCATTCTTCCCATTCCAAAAATCCATCAAATTCAA
>JANITW010000234.1:61831948-61842778 GCA_027564335.1 Erythroxylum williamsii | reverse complement strand
CCATTTTTGTTAAACTCGTATAAAAAAATATATTTATATATAATAAAATTTAATATAAGAAAAATATTAAAATAATTAAATTTAAATTTTAAAAAAATAATAAATAAATATTATAAGTTAAAAATAAAGATAAATAAATACGTAAACAAAAAAGAAGATAAATAAATTAATAAAACACATAAGTCAAAATATTTAGGTTAAATGAAAAATACTTCAACTAAATAATTAAGAGGGAAATAATACATATTAAATATTTAAATTAAATATAAAACGTAAGATTCAAAAGTAAAAGTAAAAAAATATATCCCTCTCCATATCTTAAAACGTGAAAATCATCTATTGAGGATTACATATGCGATAAGTTAAAAGTATACATAATAATGTATTAAATAAATTAGTTAATAAGCATGATTAAATTTATTAATTATTTTATTAATTGAATGTTTTAAATATTTTTTGATAATTTGCTCAATTGATATACAATTTTTTAAAAACATTTATAACTGGTATTAATGGTGTATGAACTCACATTTAGGAGAAATGTTGAGTTTAGAAGCATTTACAAATTGCTAGAGCATATTAAAATTAATTATGCATGTAAATATTTGATTAAAATTGAACATTTTCCAGTTGCGACCCTAATTGTCCAATTTTTGTAAACTCTATTTTATTAAATGTATAGATTTTTATGGAATAGAGTTGTAATAGAGTAATGAGAACAGATAATTTAGTCCGTATTAAGTTTGCAGTTGTGTCTAAATTATTATTGCCATTTGTATGCTAATTATTATAGTGATATTTTTGCAACTTAACCCTACTTGATTTAAATTAAAGTTAATAAATTAGTTAAATTTTAAATCAAAATAAAAAATGTTAAGAATTTAAATTTTGAATTAAGTTTCATTATTTAATCTAATTTCAGCAAAACTTTAAATATATCGAATTAGAATAATATCATTTTTAATAAAATAATATTATTTTAAAATTTTAAATTAAAAAAGATAACTAAAGTTAACCCGATTTTATCCAACCAATTACCAAACCTACTTAATTAAATAAGTATTTAAGGATGACAATGCATCGGTCAAGCTCAAGAATAAGACAACTCCTCCTAGAGCCCTACCCGAGATACTAAAGCCTAACATAATTTTCATTTTTATTTTATATTAAATAAAAAAGATATCGTTTTATTTTTTAAATCATTTTTTGCAATAATTTCAAGCGTGGTTTTTTTAGTTACTCATGAAGTATTTTAGGAGGGTCTCAACTATAAAAAGATATTTTTAAGACATCCACTTTAACTATAAAAAGATATCTTTAAGTCATCCACATTGAGACAAATTCTCGCTCGAACCGAATAAGTCCTTTACGGAAGGCAAAGTTCTGACTTTAAATTTTAAACAGTTACATATATAAAGACAGTTCGAATCTGTAATTTCACTTCAGCTAAAAGAATTCCTTAGAAACTCACTTACATCCTAAAGATAAATCTGAGTAGTTCGATGCCTGATTCATAGTCCGGCTTGACCTAGTCAGTTAACCTAAAGTTGTGCTGAGGATTGATATGAGTCCAAATGCCATCACTATCTGTATCATCAGTAACTATAAAAGGCCGGACCCAAAAATTGGACTGGTCCGTTGGCAATCCTAATGCCCAAAAATTGCTAGACTGAGGACAAGAAAACCAACTACAGCCACTCAGGACAGGAGTGCTTGATCCGCGAGAGATTTATCAGAGACCAGGTCTACATAGTAAGTGACTGTTTACTTTTTTATTTTCAAAGTGAACATGTAACACTAAATGTTGGTCCTAGCTAGTCTTCCAATTGTAACATGATGCTGTCCAATTGAGGTAGTCAATCAAGATCTTTACATGATCAATTAAATAGTAATTTGATTCAGATTATTTGGGACATGATTAATTAAAAATATTCTGTAATCAATGTTTTGTGGTCGTTAATAATTAAACTTATTATAAATAGTAAATATAATATTTTAATAAGATAAAAAAAATTTATTTGATAAAGTTGGCCACTAACAAATATCATCAAAAATTAACTATACAGTTCGATCCTAATTTTAATTGGGAATTGCCAAAACTTGCCATTTTTCTACATCCCACGCTAGAATATTGGTGTAATCTAAAGTCGGTCTGGGTCTCAAAATTTTTTTAATTTAGAATATGATCAAATTTGAATATTAAAATTTGAATCCAATAAAACTTAGCTTGACTACTTCACTTTTAAGAGAGGGGTGTATTCGAGATGATTAAAATTTTTAACTAATTTTGCCGATTTAACAATAAAAATTTTAAAGCGATCGATTTTTTAATTCGGCTTTTAAATTTTTGTTCGATTTATTTTAATAACTTTTGTTATTAATAATCGAATAATTTATTTATTTATTAAACAATTTTTATAAACTAAAATAAATTAATTAATTTTATTTAATAATCTATTTTTAATAATAAATAAATAAATTTTTATTTAATAATCTATGTTTTAGTTAAATTTTCAATTCTTGAATAGTATAAACAATTTCTTTCAATTATATTGTAAATTTTTTAATTTTATTTAATTTTTAATTGTTAAAAACTTTTAAATTTGAAAATCCTAATTTTCACGCATAGAAAGGAAAAAAGAAATGTATGCTAACGTGAGTCAAATCCGGAGCTGAAACTAAAAAGCATGGAGCTTTAGGCTTGTGCAGGATGACCATTCCATTGAAAAAGATGAGTCCCCTCTAGAGAGCCAACTTTGTTTTGGCAATATCTGCAGCAATTCCATAGGAATTTCTGTCGGCTTCCTACAAAGCAATTTCTAACAACACTTTAGTCCTTGAGCACCTAACTTCTGGGAAAAGGTTAAATGTAGGGGTGATAATGCATCGGTTGGACCTAAAATATAGGGTAGGCCAAATTAACCAAAGTAAAAATGATATATCAAATTGACTTAGGTTAGTTCATGTAACCTAGACTACATCGGATCAACCTTTTCAAATATGAAATTTGATAACTTAAGGGTATGTTTGATTAGACGTAAGATTTTTAATGGAATAGAATGAAGCGGTTTATAATGGAATAAAATGTAAAATTAAATAATTGTTGCTTTGAATTGATAAAAAAGTTCGTAATATAATATAGTAAAATGTTGTTTGAAAGATAGATGTAATGAAATGTAATTTATGTATAATAATAAAGAATGATAGAACAAAACATATGTTATTAAGATTGAGGGTATAATTGAATTCTAACTTTATTTCATTAATTTTCGTCAATATATTTATGTGAGACCTACATATATATGTGGTTAAAAATCAATGGCACATCTTTGGAACAGACTATTGGGCACATGTGATTCTGTGTCAATAATTGATATTATAAAAAATTATTGAGGGTATATTAGGTAATACATATTTATCATTTTATATTACATCTCAAGATTCTCAAATCAGATATAACTTATTTTTACTGTTTATGATGTAATGTAAATCTCTCCCCTTTCACCTTATTTCATTTCATTATATTATAAACTCTCCACCTAAATTATGGAATAATATTACATTCCATTTTATTTCATTGCTAACAGTCTTACCAAACATAGCCTTAAGTAAAAGTAACGTTTGTTTGACATTTTAATTAAATCGACTTAGATCAAACAAATAATTTCAATTGAAGTGAATCTATTTTTATTTTTAATTTTAATTACGGCTATTTCAAACTTTTTACTCGTAAATTCAAATTAAGATGGATTCATCTTAGGTTAATTTGTCATCTCAAGTTGGAACGAACTTTTAGACCCCACATATGTTGCATATGTTCCGCTTTCTGAGGGTACGAAAATTTTCATCCAATGTAGTCGTGCCTCACCATATCTAGTTTTCTTACAATCTGTCTCCGCATACAAAGTATGAAGTATTCGGGAGTCAGGAAGTGATGCAGACTGTTCAGATTAATATTTTTCTATAAGACTTTATAAGATTAATGAAGATTTCTTAGTGGAAAATCTTGGATAATTCCGATAATTTCATATTTAGTTGACATATTTAAACTGTACCTACTCTAATTACTGAATTCGTGTATCATTATCGATCATGCCAATATTCACATCTAGATGACGAAGCTAATTTATAATGACGAAGCTAGACGAGACCTTGCAGTATAACAGAAGATCAAAGAAATAGAAAGCAAACTTGAATTGAAGACTGCTTTGCATGGCAAATCACAGAAGCAAGTCGCACAGCTTAAACATAGATTGAAAGGGAGGGAAGAGACATGCAATGACCTCCTGGAAAAAAATCCAATTTAACCAAACGTGTTGGTTTATATCCTAGAGCTAATCAGTTGGTTGCAGTTTAGTTTTAATTATTTAAAGATATTCTTTATATCATGCATACTTATATGTATATGATAAAATTAATGAGACATATATATTGCAAATAAAATTATGATAAGATTAGTATTGCATTTATGTATTATACCTAAATTGCTTCTAGTTATTGTTCTATTAAGAATGAACATTATTAAAACATAAAAAGATTGACATATGTTATGTTTTTTTAAGGAAATAATTAGATCTCATAGACACAGTATGAAAATACTTAAACATATGTGTGAGTGCTTGTTAAAGAACAAATTCACTGAACTGACCCGATATAAAAAATTTATTTGAAACATTACTTATATGTTTATAAAAATTTTCATTGTCATGATTATATAAGTGATTCTTTGACTTGAGGTTTCCAAAATTATCTTGTATAGGAATTGTTATATTTTAGTACTACTTATGATCTATCATAATCATAGGTATTTCAGTAGATAGTCATTAGATATAGCATGAACTATATAGAGGTAATTGAGTAATCAAGATATAAGTCATCACTCTAAAATAATTAAGAATAATATTTTGTTGTTTTCGATTAATATTGATTTGATAAATCTTTGACCAAGATGGAATAACGTTTTGTAAATAGTTTACAAATGTTATCAATTGAATCAATGGCTAATAGTGAGAATTAATATGAATAAACTCAAAATAGAGTAGACATTAATTTCGTGATCAATGTCTAATCAAAATATTGTATGATGAAATGATTAAATTATATGAAAAAAATTATGTATGGAAATGTTAATGAAAGCTACTTTGACATTCATAAATATTTTGATGATCATATGCCTTATTAGATATCAATCTTAATCTATAAATATAACTTGTTTAATTAGAAAATTAAAGATAAATTAATGATATTTAATTTATCTAATCATATAGGATTATAATTTGTATCTATTACTAAATATTTGAGAATCTGATAAGTTTCACGTAAATAATAAGTAATTGTTTAACATTTTCATTTTCCATTTGAATATGTATCACTAAATGTTGGTTCTAGCTAGTCTCCCGACTGTAACATGATGGCTATTTGATTGAGGTAGTCAATCATGATATTAGTAATTTGAATTGGATTCAAAAGAGTTGAATCAAAATTATACGTATTAGCCGGCTTTTCTTAGAGTTATGCTCACTTCTACTAAAGTCTTCTTACTTTCAGGCATAGAAAGAAAATGGACATGTATGCATGTATGCATGTATAATAACTACTGTGAGTCAAAGAAACTAAAAAGTATGGAACTTTAGTGTCTGTTTGAATTGGTTGATGTCAATCGAGTTTTTGTTAGTAAAATTTTGGTTAGTAGAATTTTTTAACTTTTCTAAAAAGTCAATTGACTGCTTGTATGTTAATTAAAAATAACTTTTTTGACAGAGCTTCATACAATAGACTGTTTTGTAATATAAAAATAAAATTACTTTTATTAATTTTTACTATATTTTATTCTATAATAAAAAATTTTATGCATATAAATATTATTTAGAGTATATAAAACAAGCACAATATATTAATTACTATATAATTTTAAACCATACGAAACATAAATGAAAATATATCTAATCAAATCTTTTATACGATTATAATATAAGTAAAATTAATACAAAAAATAAATGTTAAAATATATAAAAAGTCAAATAATGTTATATAAATCTTAAAATAAATGTAAAGATGTGTTTGTAAGCATTGTGATAATTATATGTAAAACATAAAGACAAAAGGAACTAACAATATACTCATTAATCGATATGAAAAATCTACATAACAAATTACTTTTTTTAAAAGTTCTAAATTTAAGCTTCTTAAAAATTATATTTTAACTGTCAAAAAATTTATATCTATTTAAAAAGTTTTTTTAATTTTAGGACTAAATATTTATTTTTTAAATCAACTTTTGCAATAAAAAAATATTTATTTACTCTTTAAAAATTCAACCTAACAGGCAACTAAGCTTGTTTGTGCGAAGGATGACCATTCTATTGAAAACGATGAGTTCCCACTGTAGGGCCAACTTTGTTTTGGCAAGATCTGAAACAATTCCGTGGGAATTTCTGTCATAGGAATTTCTGTCGGTTGAAACTTAAACCTTTCCTATAAAGCGTTTTCTAACTACACTTTATTCCTCGAACCTAACTTCTAGAAAAAGGTTGAAAGTAGGGTTGATTACGAATGATTAGACCTAAAATATAGGTTAGGCCAAATTAACCCGAGAAAAAATGATGTTAGTTTGACATTTTAGATAGAATTGATTTGGATTAGTTCTGAATCCGATCTAACTTTGTCAGCTATACATTTAAACTCAACAACCCAAGTAAAAGTGACGTTTGTTTGATATTTTAATCAAATTGACTTGGATCTATTGTTCGGATTAATTTTTCTAAAGACTTTAGGAGATCCAAAAAGACCTCTTAGTAGAAAATTTTGGATATTTAGTTGACATATTTAGTTGTACCTACTCTAATGAATTCAAACATGGAATATTCATGTCTATATAAAATTGCAAAATTAAAATATTTCGATCGGTTTAATTATAAGAAATTAAACTATCTAATTTTTAATTCAATTTAACTTAATAACTAATGTTATTAAAAATTGCCTAATTTATTAATTAGCTAATTATTTTTGTAAAATAATTAATTTTTATAAAAATAGACCAATTATTTTTTATTTAATAGTTATTTTTAAATTAATTTTTAACTTCTTTAATAAGCTTCTTCAATTCTATTTTAAAATTTTCAATATCGATTTGTTAACAATTTAATATCTGTTGAATTTTTAAATCTTAAATATTTTATATTATCAATTTATTTTTTAATCCGATTTATTGCAATATAAATTTTTAAAAAAATTATTGCTATATATATATATATACACACACAAACTTAAGAAATAATTTATTACAAAAAACTCTTTTAATAAATTTTTTGAATTATTTCAAAAATAGTATATTGTTAAAATCATATTAAAATAATCATATAAATTCTGTCATTTACACAATAGTAAATTTCTATTAAAAATCTTCAAATATTGAACAACATATGTCCTTTTAAAGTTTCTAATATGAAAAATATAATATTTCTTTTCCTTATTATATATATATACACTAGCCTCAAACCCGCAATTACTAAAGTTATTTCTTATAAATACAATTTAACTAAAATTATTTCTTATAAATACAATTTAATATAAAATGATATTATTGATATATAATACCAAAGAAAAAAGGCATTAATATTAAAGAATTCACTTTTTTTTTTAATTCAAAACTACTCTATTATCATTAGAAAGACTAAGCTGACGTATGCTCTTACATAAGTTCTTAAATTTAACATAAGACTGTAAATTCATTTACAGAAAATTATCCTTCCATCTTTTCAATTATTTATGTTGTTGTTGTAAATAATAGAAGTAAAAAGAATGCTCTCAAATATCATTCAAAAGACTTTAATTTAATGTTATGTAAAATAATTATTATCTTTTTTATAAACTAAATTTATAAAAATTGAAAATTTTTAGTATTTAATTGATTTTTATTTTTACCAATATTTATAAAATTGAGTAAAGTTACTGTAAATATACACTCTCCATACTGATCTTCTTTTATTTTAAAAACTTAAAGTCACCATATTTATATTTATATGTGAAGATTAATAAATATAATAAGTTTTATAACTAAATTACAAAAGAAAGGGATGATCAATTCTAAAATGCTTAATCTTTTGGATTTTTTTTGTGCACAAATTTTTAAAATTTTTAATTAAGTGATTAATTTTTAAAATTTTAATAATTTAGTCCAAAACGTTAGGTTTTACTGATGTGGTTAATAAAATGACATTTACGTGACATTTAGTAAACATGTTATATCATTAAAAAATAACCTTTTTAATTAAATTGTTAAGGTTTTTAAAAAACGATTACTCAATTGAAAATTTTAAAAGTTTTGGACTAAAATTAAATTTTTTTGAAAATTTAGACATTTTATTATTATTTTTTAATGTTCAGGCTATAATTAAATAATTGAAGAAAATTTGAGTTTTTTAATAATTAACCTATAATATTTTTCTATTTATGTGAGTAAACTATATCTTAATTTTTATAATTTATTCAATTAAATTATAAAAATTTTAATTTGTCACGAATATAACTTAAAAATTAGCTCCAAACTCTTATTATTACGGGATCAGATTATCTATTTTGATTAATAAATTTTTATTATATTCTATTAAATCTCATTAACGTATTATTTACTTGGACAAAATTAATTACCAAGTTAGAGGTTACTCAATCCATATCATTAAGCTCAATGAGTTGGCTGTCAAATCAATTCAAAAGGTCAGTTTCCGAATCTTGAATGATGACCCATCTTACGTAGCAGTACACGTGACTCCCGTTAACATTAAAAGTTAAGGGAGAGTTTAATATATCTAATCTCTTCATAATTATTATGTTTTAGTTTAAGCACTGAGGCAAACTTACGCATGCGATTCGTCGTACGTGCCCAAAATTTAATGATTAAAATGTCAAATTTTGACTATTTAAATATACAATTTTAAATTAATTAATTTTTAGGTTTGGTTAATCTTTATAATTTATATTATTAAAAATTATTTATTTTATTAATTAATCAATCATATTTTGTGAGCTAATCCATTTCATAAATTAAAATAAAATATTTAATTATTATTTAATAATATCCTTATTTAATTAAACTTAATCTCCTTCATTTTTTTATAACTATGATTAAATTTTAAATTTTAAATATTTAATTTTTATCGATATAATTTCTAATTTATGTTTTAAAAACAGGTGAAAACTTGAAATCATCTTATATATATGTGTGTGTGTGTGTGTTTACATATAATGGTGTATCTAGTGAGTGTAGAGATAACAAAGAAAATGTCCAATTCAACGTCATCTAACTCAAAATTAACAAGTTTTACTTGAGTTAATTGAGCTCCTGGCAAGGTTCAAGCTCTTTTTATTTTTCAATTTGAACTTCAGATCGAGTTTGAAATTAAACTGTTTTATTCAAAACTTAAAATTTTAATATAAAACAATATTATTTGTATCTTTTAAATAAAAATTAAAGATCTGAACGGCTTTGGCCTAGAATTTTGAACCTAAACAAGCTTCGTGCAAAGCTTAAACTTGAATGTAAAATTTCGGATCAGACATGAACCGACCGATTGCCATTCTTATTGGGTAGAGTTGGAAAGATACCGTTAAGGATTCGATCAGTTAAAAAGCCTGCTTTAAAGGTAATCTTATTCGGGATAGCTCTGGTGCTTTACTTGGCAGATTTGTGTAAAATATGGACTGTTGCTTCTTTGTATCTGTAGAACTTTGGGGAATTTTTTTGGTCTAAACCTAGTTTGAGACTTTGGTTATCGTCACGTAGAATTAGAAATGGATTCTTTAGCAGTGATAGATATCTTGTCCGACTCAACTAAACGGACAATGTCACTCAACCTCTTAATTATGAGTATCAACGAGTTATTTACTCAAAATTGGCCATACTTACAGGAAGAAAAATCGGTGTATCAATTAGCTCTTCAACTTTGTTGTAAATTTTGAGCTCTAGGTTATCACTTTTAATAATGCATCTATAGGGTGTCTCTCGATCTTTCTATAAGATGTGGCTAAAATTCGTCTCCTTAAATTAGTCATTTAATTTGTCTCGTTTTTTTCCATTGTAATAAAAAAAATGATAGTAAGACACAAGGATTTGCTACTAATTAATAGACAAATAGGTCACTGCTTTTCCCTTTTATGTGATGGCTTTACTCGTGCGCGTGGCCTAGGACTAGGAGTTTCAGTTGGAGTTGAACACCTGCACAAATTGCACATAACTGGTATATGACCATATTTGATCAGTTTCAAAGCAGAAAAAAGCCAAAGACCGATCAAATAAACTGCATACACTAGAAGCTAAAACTTGAAATGACGCGGGTTTTGGTTTTCTTCTCTCTTTTTTATTTGTTTCGACTTTGGATACCAATGCTAGATGACGCCAAAAAGGGTGATGGAAAAGAAAAGGGTTTTATCATTATATATATGAGTCTCTTCCTAAATTCATCTACACGTCAAGGACTTTCACTACCTTACAAATTCTTAAGCCCTTGATTTCAGACATATACATAGTGTTATTTACATATGTGATGACGATAAGATGATGTCTTTTTCTAACAACAGAAAAAGCTTATGACTAAGTATAAATGATTTAAAAACTAGACCAAAAGTTATATTAATAAGATAAGATGTTTAATGTTAAAAAGTCCAACAATTATTAGACTGTTATAAAATTATTTAAAAACTAAATAAATTAAAAATTTTAAAATATGGTTGAAAGAAATTGTTTTTATCTATAAAAGAATTTAAAATTTAATTAAAAAATAAATTATTAAATAAAAATTAGTTGATTTATTTTTATTTATATAACTTATTGAT
>JANITW010000234.1:61818968-61829348 GCA_027564335.1 Erythroxylum williamsii | reverse complement strand
AAGAGATTAATCTAATCCATCGAAGACTTTGAAATTTAATTGAAAAATATATTGGTAAATAAAATTATTAATTTATTTTGGTTTATAGGGATATTAATTTATTAAAATTTACTGATTAATTAATAAAATGATCAGTTTTTAACAACAAGAGTTATTAAAATAAATCGAATCGAAAAGTTGAACAATTCAAAATTTTTACAGTTGAACCGGTTAAACATTTTAAAATTTTTAATTGTTAGTAAAAAAATTATTATTAACTTTAGTTTATAATTATTATTTTTTTCTCTTGCAGTATATGCTATATGCTAGGCACAATCTCTCTCTAGCTACTATGTCTTATGTTAGCTACTATGTCTTATGTTATGTGAGCAGCAATAGTACGCATCAAACGTATATACTTTTATCGGAAGAACAACAAATAGTGTAAAAATATAATCATAGAACAATTGTATATCTTATTTAAAAATTACCCAGTTTAAGAAAATAATTTTTATTTTTTAATATTTCTAAAAAATACTATAGTGTTTGCATGATTCTAAATCTTGCCATTTTATTATTATTATTATTAACAATGAAATTTCATTCATCTACGTGTTAAAATAGTAATATGAATTTGAATAAGGCCAAATAATTTTTATTATGGGCTTATAATATAATAAAACAGTACAAACATTCATTTGTAAGTAAAATAAATTGAAACAAGTTTTGCATGTTAAAAACTTAAAATATATAAATTTAATAGAATAATTGATTTTTAAAATCATATTTGGTAAAAAAAATCAATATACCCAATACATAAGTTTCCCACTTTGTGAAAATTTGAGGAGAGTTATAATGTACGTTACTCCAAGGCTCATCGTCTAACTTAAGATAGTGTTTTAAAATTCGGACCGGTCATTAAATCGGAGGCCTTATTGGTCATTGGTTCGATCTGTTCAACCGTCGGTCGTGTTGGGTCCGTGTTTTGCGTACCGTGACGAAGAGGTCACGCGTACTTCAAGGTTGCACGCGACCATAACACTAATCAGTATTGTCCGCTTTGGCCGCCTTTTAATGTTGGGTCCGTGTTTTGAGTACAGTGACGAAGAGGCCACCCGTATTTCAAGGTTGCACGCGACTACAACAGTAATTAGTATTGTCTGCTTTGGCCGAGGTTCGATCCCTCAACCTCACGGTTTTGTTGCTTTCTAACAGAACGTCTCTTACCATTGAGCCAATGCCTCTTCGTCACGGTATGCAAAACACGGGTCCAACAGGTTGAACCGGTGTGACGTCATAATTATGCAATAATTATATTTAATTATATGTAATATTAATAATATTAAAAAATACGAAAATATATGAAAAAATAAAAAAATAAAAAATTTATTGAACTAATGGTCGGATCGGTCTGATTTGACGGGTCTGATCGGTCAATTGATCGGCTCTCACTGGTTCAATTGAGAACCGGTTTTAACGGGTAAATCGGACCGGATAGCCGACCGGTCACCGGTCGAACCGGTCGAACCAGCCGATCCGGTCCGATTTTCAAAACAGAGCTTAAGAGTTACAACATGTCTATAAATTTTAGTATTTATTATTATTAGATAAGAAAATTTTTATTTATATGTATAATATTTTTATTATTAGTGATATTAATGAAAATCCATACTCATTAATTATTAATAATTTTTTTTTGATCATTTTTATTATTAGAACAGCTATGAGCTGTAACATTGAACACCTAAATTGAAATAACGCGTATAGAATCACAATGACTTGCCCATTAGTGGCAGTACAGAAGTCGCAATTAGCATAGATTCAGGGGCTCACTCCCCAAGACCATAAATACAGAAAGAAGGAACCCTAAAAAGAAAGCTCCTCTCTTTCGCAGTTTCACTGCTCTCTCATTGAATCGATAAACTTTCAAGCCACCACTTTTTCAGACAATCACCAAATCACACCACACACCAACTAATTATTATGACGAGATAGTAATAGTCCTCTTATGCAGGCTTTGAGGGTGAAAACTGAAAAGAGAGAAAAGGGGTAAAAAGTAAAAACAGGCTACTATACCACACCTAGCCAGCTAGGTCGTTAACGATGCAGGTCTACTAGTGAATGATCAGAAGAAGATGACCCTTGTTTATTAACCCATGACTTTGACATTTTATGTTCATGGAGCCTGAGACTACTCAGAGGCAGTTTTCTCAGAAGACATCAGACAGTGAGTGTTTTTGACAGTGACAAAACATAAAACAAATCAAAGATACGGCTTTCACGGATCCCAAAGAGATCGAAATATGTTATAGACCAACAAATATTTTGTGGGAAGATCAAGAAAGGAACATACATTGAACGACAATCTGTAAAGAGACATACAATATATATACGTACGTGAAGAGAACTAAATAATCCTATAGGAGATAGATGTATATACTGATACATGAGCAACATAAACCATTAACTAGAAGGTAAGCGTTGTTGATGTTAAGCATTTGACTTAAGTTACAAAAGCCAAATTTAGGAGAAGATAATGGAAACGAAAGTTAAAGAAGAAAAAGGAACTGTCTTCTTTCCAACTTTTATGAATTGGTCTGAAAGCCAACAAAATATAATAAGTAAGAACAAACATATTTCTCCTTTTCCCTATCTTTTGTTTTTCTTTGGTCAAGTTCTTTTCTATCTCTTTGAAGCTCGTCGTCTAGGGTAAACAATTGTATTGATTGTGCAAGTCAACCCAGGTTCGAACTCCATTCCAGTTGTTTGTGTTGTGATCATTTCCGTTGCTGTTACTGTGACTCGGTGTTGCAGCAACTTCTCCGTAAGAATTCCCAAAGAACCACTCAGTTGCTGTATCTCTACCAACGTCTTTTCTTGAATTACTAACACCACATGCTTCTGGTTTTGAAATTTCCAGGTTTTGAAACAATATGGGTTGTGGTTTCTGTGTCCGGTTTGCTACAGGAACTGAAGAAACGGTATTGTTCTCTTTCTGGATACTCTCTTCACCAAAAAGCATAGCCAATCTTTGCTGCTGTAACTTCCAGTGCAAATCTTGGTTTATTGAACTCAAGGACTCAATAGACGATGCGAGGGTCGAGTGGACATTCATGGAACCGCCGCCGCCTAAGTCTTGAATTGCACTACTAAATCCAGTGGGAAGATTAGGAAGCGGATAAGTAAACCCCATCATAGCTCTCCCAGAGCTTGCAGATGGATGATCAAGATTGAAGCAAGAGGGACTAGTCACGCTACTAGCTCCCGGAGAAGTAGCTGAAACGTCCCCAAATGGAGAGAATTGATTGTACATACCACTTGGAGAAGGGTTTAGCCTCGGAAATGATAACCCACCCAGATTAAAGTCCATAGCTGGTGATAGACCTCTAAAGAAATGGAATCCACCGATCTCCGATGACGTACTGGAGTCTTTGGAGTCACCAGAGACCCGAGAAGAGGACTTAATCTTGTTATTCTTCCGGCATCCGCCACCCATGGGAACGTTGCGCAAAGCTCCGCCTTTGGTCCAGTATCTTCTACAGGTCTTACAGAAGTGCCTAGGTTGAGTAAGACTGTAGTTGTTGTAGTAGCAGAACTTTGTGTTGGGAGAGTCACATCTGGGACACTTGAGGGCTTGTTCTTGAGGCCTTGAACTCGCCGTTTTTCGGTTTCCTGAGCTTTGATTGTCGTCTTCAATGGTGGGTTGTTTGGGCTGAGGATTGTTGTGGGACATCTTGGAAGGTGTGGTTGAATTGGGTTGTTGTGGGCTTATTGATGATCAGTTTGTTTTTGCAGAGGCAAAGATACTGATATTAACATCAATTCACTGGTTTCATGCATGGAGAAGAGGATGTTGATGGGGTGATCTTGTGATCTTCATTAAGAGAAAGTGAGAGAGACAGGTTTTGATCCTGGAAGCTGCAATATAAGCAACTAAATTTATAGGTTAGATCTAGTGGAATAAATAAAGTTAACACGAGATAGATAGAGAAAGAGAAATGCAGAGAAAACAGAACACAGAGAACAGATCTCACTATACAAAAAGCCGTCGGTATATATATCTGTACACATTTGAGACCATCAGTTAGACAATGTTCTTCATAGTTATTGACTTTGAAGAAAAAAAAGGTTGTGATATTGGTATGCGTCTTAGTACTTTCCAAGTCCTTTACATGAAATATGGACTTTTAATTTAAAAAAATTAGGAAATTATTATTTTAATAATTTTATATATTAATTTAAAAATTAAGACATCATTATTACATAATATAGATCATGATAACCATTTCAACCACCATCAATTTAAGGGGTGATTTTGTATTTAGAATGTGTATTAAAAAAGTTAAAAAAATCATTGTTTTTGTAATTTTAATTAACATCATGACTAATATTAATTTAATTATTCATATATAATTAATGTGTGCAAGTAATTTAGATTATTATTAATTAATAATAAGTAAGATTTTAAATTACAAGTTATAATTTCTGATATGATTATAGACTATTATAATAATTGTGGATGATATAAATATAATGAAATATTTTTATATGGGTAAATTTTATAATTAATAGTTTAGTAACTTATAAATCATATACTATAATCAATTATTTGATTAATTAAGTTAATAACTTAAAATTAAATGATATGTTTAAATTAAGTGGCTTTTCAACCTTAATAATCTAGTAGAACTTATAATTATTATTTTTAAAATAAACTACTAAATATATGTAATTAATTGTAAATTAAATAATTTTTACAACAATAACTCTCTTTAAATGTATCAAATTATTCATAAAATTTTGAATTATTAATCTAAGATAAATTATTTACAACTACGCACTCAAAGTAAATGAATTGATTAATCAACAACGTTAGGCTCACCAACAACTTTATGACCTCTCAACTTAAACCTATAACCTTTAGAATTCGCAGGCATTGAAGGGACTTACCCTTACCAACTACCTTAACCCAACGGAGAAATGCTTGAGAAAATTTCAATGGAGTGCGACAAATCATTACCAGCAAGTTCAAACCAATCCTCGCATCATCATGTTCGTATGTTACATAATGTCAATATTGTAATGAACAAAAACGAGGTGGCTGCTGGTTGGTGCCTTATGTACGATAATACCACACTACTGCAAGCTATTAGTATACCCTACAAGTTGATGATGTATGAACCAGGGGAATTCCATGGAGTAGCAGTGAGAGGACAGAGTGCATCACATACTAGCCCTTGAGTTCTTGGGTTCTTGTGTTACGAGTCAGATCAGATTCTCAGAGATCGATGCAGATAACGAAGTACGAAAGAAAAAGAAGAGGCTCTTAATGCTGCCAACACAGTACACACCCTTCTCACCGGTAGTTCTACTGCTACTGCCTTAGAGAGTAAAGCTGTAGACGGTAGGAGTCTTGCATTGCTCTTTCGTCCCCGTGAATAGATATATTGGTTTTTCCTCCCCGCGATTAGATTGGTTTTGTTAACGAAACATTAACATAGCATATCCTTTCTAACTAATTGGTAATGACTTCAAATTCTACTACTTATTTATTATGCAGCATAAGATAAGTGATTTTATGCAAGTTTTAAGCTTAAATTTTTTTTAAAAAAGAAATATGTTAGTAAATATATAAAATTAATTAAGTTGACATCATATAGAAGTGTGTTTATAATATTTAATTTATAAATAAATTTTTATATGAATCTCAGCTATTTATTTATGTAAGTTTCGTGTAGGTCTTGCGTGGGTCCCGCAAAATAAATAGCTGAGATTTTATAAGACAGAATAAGACAGGGTAATATTGGAGTGAAGATCTTCTCCCTCATATAATAGATTAAGTTTTTGTGGTAAAACGGTCACTTAATAGGTTTAACCACTATTTTCAATTATATTTTTTTTAATTTTTCTATCTAAAATTTTATTTAATTATTAATGTTAACATAATTATAAATATAAATATTATTTTTAATAATTAAATATTAAAAATAATTAGGAGATGTGTTAATTTTATAATTTTATATAAATAAATAATCAAATAAGTGCAATTAAAAAAAATATTAGAATTAATTTATTTAGAATTACATTTTATAATATAATTATATTTTATTAGATAATTATCAATTTAAATTTTATTATAAAATTAAATACATTTTTTACATTTTATTATTTATTTAATTTGGGAAAACCTTGTACAAGTTGGCATATTGGAGCAAAGCCAGCTAAGTTGATATGGGCAATGTCTGTGGACTATGTATAGGGAAACACGTGAGAGGTGGTGGGTTGATTCCCGTGGGACACATAGATAGCACTCAACCAACCAAGAAGCGAAGCAAACTCCATTTCCGTACAAAACTTAAATTCATACGGTTGTCATTTGCATGTATCGGACGTTATGTTACACAACTCCTCTTACACCCTCACGGACCACTTCACCTCCTCTAACTCTTGCCTTTCTTCTTCCTTTTTTTTTTTTCTCCCTCAACTTCCAAACAATATCTTTTTAATAAAAAATATAAATTTTATTGTTTGGGTACATATTAAATGTGTGTTTTAAGTAATCTATTCAACAAATATAAAAATTAAAATTAACTAATCAATTTGATTAAGTGATTAATAGATTTGATAATGGGTTGAATTAAATTAGATCTTACAAGTTAAAGTCAATTTGAGTTAAAATAATGTCATTTTAATTTTAATATTTAAATAGACGTTTTAATCTTAATTTTCTTAAATTTATAGATCAAAACAACGCCGTGTTAATAAGTTAAACCAAAACAACATTATTTTTAGGAGGAGATTCGTATTGTTAAAACCAATTTTCAAGCTTTTCTAAATTTGGGACCGGGGTCTAAATTTATTTTTATATTTGTATTTTATATTTATTTTTATGTGAGTCATTCATAATATAATATCTCTACTAATTGAGGATAAGGTTGTGTACTACTGAATTTTTTCAGACCTTACTTATTAGCAAAATTTGTATTAAATTATTGTTAATTGAGGTGATAGCCATGGTCTAAAATTGAGTCAACGGAAACTTGTTGACTTAATTTTAGTTTATAATGTAATTATAATAAACTAAATTTAATAATTAATAATAAAGTTTAACATAAATTTAAGGTACAGACAAATCATCCCAGGCTAGAAATTCTAGGAGTCCAACCCATTGTTAGTGTGGCACGGACGGGCTTCTAATGTACAATTAAAGCCCAAAAAAGTAAACAGGTGCCTTTTTATTCTAAAATCAAGATTCTTTAAATATTTTAAATTTCTTTTATAGATAAACAACTTTATTTTGTATATTGATAAATAATGATTTTTGATCTTGTAGGTTAAATCGGGTTTAGTTTAAAAAATTTAGATTAGACTCTAGCTATGAACCTGGCATATCTTTTAGCAATTTCTGTGTTAAATAAAGAACTATATTTAAAAAATACATTAATTTAAATAATGATTAGAAAACATAACCAATTCTTCTTGATACAATATTGAACAAACCATTTTGTAGTTCAAATTTTAACCTTTTGTTTTAATTTATTTAAATAATTTTTATTGTTAAAAAATAATCAGTTTATTAATTAATTAGTCAATTTTTGTAAATTAATAAATTCTTTTAAACTAAAATTAATTAATTAATTTTTATTTGATAATTTTTAATTAAATTTCAAATTCTTAGTATCCTTCAATCATATTATAAAGTATTTAATTTTATTAAATCCTCAATAATTTTATAATAATTTAAATAATTTTAAGGTTCTTGTCCTATCGGCTTAATTTTTAATCATGTTTGTAAAACATTAATTTTAAGTAATTATTACATAAATTAGAATTTTGTACGATGGCGCACATCCTTCCTGTTGAGTTTTATCTCCCGAATTTGAAAATGTTAATTGGTCTGAATTGTGAGACATGGTTCAGGGTCAGAATACACCATGGAAATGGTGTTTAGTTGGACTCTTTTATTCAACAACTTGGGAAAGTCTGAAGAATCTATGGTGACCCTAAAGAATCTACAAGCTAGAAGATTTCAATGTATTAGCAATGTCAATGACAAATCTGTATCTGACATCTCCCTCCACAAGACGTTCCATCGCAGTGTTCACATAATGAATTGGAATGATCTCAATGTCTGCTGTTATGTCGTGCTGTGCAGCAAAATACAGCATCTCTTGTGTCTCCTTCATTCTTCCAATGCAGCTTCCACCCACCACCTTCCTTCCTGAGAGAGAGAGAGAAATCCGACTTGCTTCAGCTGATGGACGTAATCTAAGCTTGAACATTGAACTTTAGTCTTGATGATTATGCGTACCTTTGATTAGAGAAAACACTGGTAGCTCAAGTGGCTTCTCTGGTGCACCAACCAAAACCAGCTTTCCATGAGACTTCAATAGACCAATCATTGGAAACAGATGATGCACAGCAGCTACTGTGTCAACAATACCATCCATTGTATCCATTGCTTTCTGCACAACGAATAATATCGTGCAGTCAATAATTTATTCAGTATACACCCGAAAGATAACGGATCGATATATATAAAAGGAAGAGATAGATACATGGAAGAACATTACCTTCATTTGTTCTTGATCATGGCTTATCAAAAATGAGTCTGTACCTAGATGATGTATGGCCTCCTGCATCTTCTTAGGCGAGGTACTAATCACTGTCACCTTAGCCCCCATAGCTTTTGCGAACTTCACAGCCATATGGCCTAGACCACCAAGACCAACCACACCTATATGCATACCAGGTTTGTCAAGTTCATAGAATTTGAGTGGGCTATACACACTGATCCCAGCACAAAGGAGAGGGGCACTAGCATCGAGTGGCAGGTTCTCAGGGATATGGACAGCGAAGTGCTCGTCCACAACCATGAGTCAGAGTAACCTCCATAAGTGATAGTTCCATCGTAGTATCTGCGACCGTAGGTGAGTTTCGCTCTGGGGCAGTAGTTCTCAAGGTCGTTGCTGCAATCATCACAGGAGTGGCACGAGCCAATAATACACCCAACACCCACTTTGTCTCCAACCTTGAATTTTTCTACCTTTTTCCCTACCTCTGTAACCACTCCTACGATCTCATGCCTGCATTGCACTATCTGGGTCAGCAACGAATGAGGAAATATGGACAGTTTAGACAATAGTTTTAGATTTTGGTCTTTTGCTAGGGTTGACATACGTACCCAGGGACTAATGGATACTTGGAATTACCCCACTCATTTTTAAGCAAATGAAGGTCTGAATGACATATCCCGCAGTATAATACCTGAAATCTCACATCCTTTTCTCCTGTTTCTCTGAAAAACCAAAAATCATTTAGCACAAGGAACTATCAAAATATAATCAGTACTGCAATAGAATCTTAGGTTCGTAACAATCAATCCTTAGTTGGTCAGTATGAGAAGAGATTAGTGAAAGAAACCTTCTTGAGAATTTCAAGGGAGAGAGGAGACCAGACTGGTCTCTAGCTGCCCATCCAACAGCAGCCTTCGGGTGTTCGTGCTCTGGAGACAAATCTGCCATGTTAAGTCTTTTCTTGTTACTCTGTTAATGACAATAGAGGTATACGTATGGTAGTACACAAACTCAAACGTCAGTATGCTTTGTGTGAAGAGAGACGTAAAAGTTGAAACTAACGGATCAATACAGATGTGCATCATCATATTATTACCTAAAAAATGAAATTATAATCAATTAAATATGGTAACTAAGTTAATTTTAATTTAAATATTTTTTACTAATTTAATTAAAAATTTTGGTTTACGTTAGAAATGCCTAACTCATCCCCAAAAGCTAGCTCAAAAAGAGAAGGTTTGTATACTATTATATATTGTTTAATTTTCTTATAGTTGTCCGATGTGGGATTCCTGACACACCTCCCTCAGTTCAGAACAGGACTGGACATCTGATGGACATATTGGACAAAGGGATATAACCGGGCACCGCTCCAAACCATCGAGACAAACTGACTTGACTCTGATACCATGTTAGAAATGCCTAACTCATCCCTAAAAGCTAGCTCAAGAGGAGGAGGTTTGCATACTATTATATATTGTTTAATTCTCTTATAGCTGTCCGATATGGGATTCCTGACAGTTTAAGTAAACACAAATCATTCCATATTTGTATTAATTATTTTCTATTGAATTGCACAAAATTAAATCACAGAATCTCTTTGGAACTAATTATATTTATGTTACGTATAGAAATCACTAAAATATGTCTTGTGTTAGAAAGGACATTTATCATATTTTTGTTTCTAAGTATGATTCTTTTTTTATTATTTTAGTGCTTATTACAAATTACAAATATAGAACTCGTCTCATTTTTATGGTAAGGGAATAATGATTTATTGATTATGATTGTTAGTTTTGAAAGTGTGATTTTTTTCTTAAGAAAT
>JANITW010000234.1:61701112-61717723 GCA_027564335.1 Erythroxylum williamsii | reverse complement strand
ATTTTAATTAATTAATTAGATTTTAATTAATCATGTAATTAATTATAGTTTAATTAACTAATTAGATTTTAATTATATTTTAATTACTTATTTAGATTTTATATTGATTAATTATTTTAATTAATTAATTAAGAGAAGTTGGCAAAATACACACAGTAATGACTCTCATTTCTCTCAATTATGAGGAGAATAAAGTAATACCCTAAAATAGATAATCAAATTCATACATCTCCAATCATATTTTCCTATTAAGTTTTAACTTTTATTCCATTCCCATTCCTTATTTCTCGTATCAACAAGCATCACCTAAGAAAGACTTGAAAATTTGAGAAAGACTTGAAAATTTGAAAAGAAGCAGAAAATGATTGAAACGTGTGAGACCCTCCAACTAATGCATTGGTTGGAGTGTAGATTAATTCTAAACTCCACGCTCTTGTTAATTCTAAAATCTTTGAAGTTGGTTCTTGTATGTGAATTGTAAGCCGTTGGTGCTCTAGAAATGGGGGTCTGACATGGAAATGGTTAGAAATAGGATGAAAAATATCCTAACATGGATGAATTTTCACAATGTCTCTCTTGAGTATTGGTTAAAAGAAGGTTTTAACTGTTTAGCAAATTACTTCAAAAAATGGGGGCCTGACATGTAAATGATTAGAAATGGGGCTAGATTCTCTGTTCCTCTTCTTTTGGTCCTATTCTGGCTCCCTTTTATTTTAGTCATTCACTCATATAAGTTCCACTTAAGTGGATGATTCAAATAAAAAAGAGCCATAATAAAGTCAAAGGAAGGGGCCAGAGGACCCCCTCCCGTTAGAAATAGGATGAAAAATGTCCTAATATGGATCAATTTTTACAATGTCTCTCTTGAGTATCGGTTAAAAGAGGGTTTTAACTGTTTAGCAAGTTACTTCCAAAAATTGGAGCCTGACATGTAAATGGTTAGAAATAGGATGAAAAATGTCCTAACATTGATCAATTTTTACAGTGTCTCTGTTGAGTATTGGTTAAAAAAGTTACTTTCGTAGAGCAGTCTACTTGAACATATTTTGCTTTAAAGAGAATTGAGTATGCTTTAATTTGTATAAGGATTAGAAATAGGATGAAAAATGTCCAAACATGGATCAATTTTCACAATGTCTCTCGAGTAAATAAAATTAAAAAATAATACCAACTTAATCCCGAGTCAATAAAATAATACAAAATTTTTACAATCAATCAATCTCGAGTCAATAAAATAATACCAAATTAAATGTTGAAATAAGAAAATTGTTTAATTTAAAAAAATAGTTTTTAAATATATATTTATTTAAATAACTCTTGTAGAAAACTTTAAAATATATAAATAATAGTATGAACGTGATGATAATGATAACCCCTTTTGTGTAATTACTATGATTCTTAATATTTATCTAATGTTGTTCTATTTTTTAATAGAAAATAATCAAATTATTTTATACTCCTAATTTCTAAAAATCAATATAATATTCTAAGTTTTTCTTTTAAAACTTTCTTTTGGGAGAAACATTTATATGAGGATGGATGAATTTAACTAAATTTCAGCCTGCTAATTTCTAATTTTAAATCCTCATTTAAAAACCCAAACATAACCTTTTATTAAAAACATTAATTCTTATAATATTTTAATGTTTTTAATTATTATATAAAATATTGAGAATTTATTAAAGTTAAATAAATTTATAAATTTATTTTCAAATAAAAACATAATCTAATAAAATAATATATGTAACTATTAGTTATTATTAATAATAGATTAAGATAGATAAAAAATATTTTTAATAAAATTTGAAAAATTTTATAGAACTACTAAATAATTTTAAAAGATATTGAACTAATTTTGTGAATTAAAGTTATTATAAATCACTTATAAATATTGGATTTGGCCTTTAAAATTTAATTTACGAGAAATAATATTTATAACAAATGTTTTATTTAAATAACTCTTTTAACTCGCTTGTATTTTATAATTGAACATAATATATTATTATTGTTGTTGTTGTTATTATTATTATTATTTGTTAATATGCAATGAAATGAAATATTTTTCATGTCGTTTTCTTTTTTAACATAAAACTGATATTATTTTCACTGTATTTGGTACTCTTATTTTAAATATTTAAGCAATTGTCATTGAAAGAAACAAAATTGTTGCAAAAAGTATTTAACGATGAAAAAAATCCTCGAAAAAGTCTGGTAGTAAAAAATTATCTACGTTTTAAAGAGATCATAAAGATTTTGTTATTGTCATGTTTAATTTTGGTAGGTGAAGGTAATTAGCTTTGTTAAAGTAGGCCTATGAGTATGAAGATTCATTTTCATAGTAGAATATGTTTAGCTGTAGAAGTTAAAGCGTAACTAAATGTTATTAAAGCTGATCTAGAAACAGTAGGTAAAAAGATTTGGTGACGATTTTATATTTGTAACTAAAAACTTTTAGTGACGAATATTTATTTTATATTTAACTTCCTTATTACTAATTTAATATTTAATTATAATTATTAACAACATTTTTAATTCATGTTATTGTTTTTAACATAATTTGAATTATAATTTAGTCACATTTTGTAATTATTGTTGGTGACATATTATTTAAATAATAATAAATGTTTATTTTATTTTAAAATAAAATAAAAAAGTTTCATAATTAAATTGAAACATTTTTAATTTAATAATAAATTAAATTGAAACTATCGAAGCGTTAAAAAAATTTAATGTTGAGTTTAATTTATATAATAAATCAATTTACCTAAAGAATAACATAAAATATTAAAATGCTAAAGCAAGGAAAACTCATGGGGTCAAAGTTTTCAGAAAGAACAAAGAAGTCGATAAGTTGTGGGGTTACCCACAAGACTTCAAATATCGGATTCTTGTTTGTTAACTAATGCATGGAGTGTTGCTAGTCATTTTTTATTATTAGGTTGCGTCCGCTCTGTTTCGACATTAATGGCTTCCTCTTGTTGTGAGGGAACGCAAGTGGAGAAGTAATCCACTTATGAAAGACGACATATAATAATCTTTAATCTTCTGCAGCACAGTCAACAATTTTTTTTTTTTTGGTTAAGACTACTTCAAGTCGATTGATTATCTTCAATAATGCATATAAGCTTTCGAAAGGCCATTTTCTATTATTACATACCGTCCACCCTCTTGATTCAACAGTAATGGCTTCTTCTTCATCTTCTTCTTCTTTCAATACTACTATGAGTAATAATACTTCTTTGACCTCCCAACCATGTAAGTACGATGTCTTCTTGAACTTCAGGGGTGAAGACACTCGTCGCAATTTCATCAGCCATCTCTATGCTGCTTTGTGCCATAAGAATCTCCAAACCTTCTTTGACGATGATGAACTCAAAAGAGGAGAAGAAATTGCTCGGTCACTTCGCCAAGCAATCCAAGAATCCACGGTTGTTGTCCTCGTTTTCTCAAAAAACTATGCATCTTCCAGTTGGTGTCTTGATGAACTTGCAGAGATCATCCAATGTCATGAATCCCACGGACAGATTGTCCTACCTGTCTTTTACGAGGTAGATCCATCCCATTTAAGGAAACAGTCCGATGATGTTGCAGCAGCTTTTGTAAGACACGATCAAAATCCCAAGAACGCACACAAGACCCAAGGTTGGAGGAATGCGTTGACCACAGCTACCAATCTATGTGGGTTTGATTCTAAGGACTTCAGGTATGTTGTAGTTTGTATGGTCAACTTAAGTAAAGGATTATTTGCTTTTCATTCATTTATATTGTGTTTCATAATTGGCAGGAATGATCATATGCTTATTAACAAAATAGTTGAAGATATTTTGGAAAAATTGAATCAATCCATGACATGGGATGGCTATGAGAATTTGGTTGGAATGGACTCACGCATTGAGCAAATTAAGAAGGCATTTACTATTACGCCATTGGAGGTTTGTGTTTTAGGAATTTGGGGGATGGGTGGCGGTGGTAAAACTACTATAGCTGAAGTCATATATAATATGATGTCCATTCAATTCCAAAGTTGTTGTTTTGTACATAACGTGAGGCAACAAGCAGAAGCTGGTGGCTTGATGAAATTACATGAAGAACTTATTTCAAAAGTGTTGGGTGAGAAAAATCCAGCAAAATATATGTTCAGTGCTGGACTTAGACCATTTCTTAAAGCAAGACTTTGTCGTAAGAAGATATTAATTGTTCTTGACGATGTGGATAATCCACTACAAATAGAGTCTTTGATTGGAGATCCATGTTGGTTCGGTTCGGAAAGTATGATTCTCATCACTAGTCGAGATAAGCAAGTATTTGAAGGAAGTGCTAATTTTATATATAAAGTTGAACTATTAAATGATGATGAAGCCCTTCAACTTTTCACAAAGAGTGCCTTGAAGCAAAAATACCCAAGAGATAATTATGCTTCCTTGTCAAATTCAATTATTAACTATGCACAAGGCAATCCTTTAGCTTTGAAGGTTTTGGGCTCCTCTCTAGTTGGGAAAAAGGAAATGGACTGGAAAAATACAATAAATCAATTGCAAGAACTTCCTAACAAGGACATTCAACGAGTGCTACAGATTAGTTACAATGGGTTAAGTAGGGTGGAGAAAGATGTCTTTCTTGACATTGCATGCTTTTTTAAAGGAGTTCACACAGACATCATGAGTCAGATATATAAAAGCAATAGATTCAATATCGATATTATAATACGCGTTCTTGTAGATAAGTGTTTTTTGACTATTTTCGATCAAAATGCGTTAGAAATGCATGATTTATTACAAGAAATGGGGAAAGAAATTGTTCGTCAAGAAGCCAAGTATCCAAACCAACGTAGTAGATTATGGGATCCTGAAGATATTTATGAAGTATTTGCGGAGAATAAGGTAAAATCCTAAATTTATTTAAAATAGAACTCTATATTATTAGTAATCTCTTATACTATTTGATTTTTTTAAAATATGTTATTTATTGTTACATTAACTTATGTAGATATTTGGCTATTGTTTATTAGGAAGCTGAAGCAGTGGAAAGCATAAATCTTGACATAAATAGGATAAAGGAGATAGATTTAAATCCGAAAGTGTTCATGAAGATGCCTAATCTTAAGTTTCTCAATTTTTATGGAAGTTCCGAAGAAATAAGTAATCTACATCTCTCTCAAGGTCTTGATTTTCTTTCCAATAAGTTAAGGTATTTAGGTTGGGATAAGTATCCATTGGAATCTTTTCCACCTAATTTCCAACCGGAGAATCTTGTGGTGCTTAGATTACGCTACAGCAACATAAAACAATTATGGAGCAGAGCCAAGGTACTCTACTTAACTTACATATTGCTTAATAGTTTAGTCTTTTGTTCATTCTTTTTAATAGAAGTTGAAAGTATTCTTAGATGAGAGTTAATAATGTCTTCTGTTATTTTTGTTAACTACAGGAAGGTTTAGTGGCATCTCAAGAGACATATGGAATGTTGAGTATGATTGTTAGTGGTTTACGGAGTTTGGTTAAAGTTCCTTCCTACATTTATGGAAGTCAGTTGGGCAAGTTAACTTCCTTAAGATTGGTAAACAACAAAAGTATAACTCATCTCCCAAATGGTAGAAGTGAATTTCTAGAAGCTCTTGATTTTCTTGATCTTAGTGGTTGCAAAAATTTGAATACGTTTCCAGAAATTTCAAGCAGCATAGAAAAGCTATACTTAAATTTGACAGCCATAAAAGAGGTACCTTCATCGTCAGTTGAATTCCTCAGCAAATTAAAGAAATTGGAAATGAGGCATTGTAGAGAGCTTGAAAGCCTTCCAATGAATTTTTTTAACAAATTAACATCTCTCACAGAACTTTATCTAGAGGGATCCTCACGCTTTAAGGCGCTTCCTGAAATTTTAGAGCCCATGGCTAATTTGGAGCGTGTCAACTTAATGGAGACAGCCATAGAGAAGTTCCCATCATCAATTGGCAATCTCAAAGGGCTCCAAGACTTACAGATATCTTTTATAAATTTTGAAAACTGTTTTGTAGGAGACCACCAAGCATTGGCTTTGTCGTCGGAAGGTTTCTCTTCATTACAAAGCTTATTGGTTTACAAGTGTAATTTAAGAGACTTGGATGAGGACTTGTGCTTTCCATCTTCCATAGAAAGTCTATATTTGCAAGAAAATAGCTTTGAGAGAATCCCTGCAACCATCAAACAACTTTCAAGGTTACGATTTCTCGATATAAGAAAGTGCGAAAGACTTCAATCCTTGCCAGAACTTCCATCGAGTGTCTCTGCTGTATTTGCCGAAGATTGCAGATCACTAGAACAAATATGGACCCTTAAACAGCTACCCCTTGACTCACAAAAAGAACAAACATGGCCGCCTTATAAGACCTTCCATTTTTTGGATTGCTTAAAATTGGATGAAGATCAATGTCAGGCTGTTGCAAATACACTGTTGAGGAATCATCTAACTGCTTTTGCAAGAAATCAAATGCAAAAACCATTGGTATGTAACTCTTTTTCTTTATTTGGGTATGTGCAATCATTAATTTGAGTTATAAATTTGTGCTGTCAGGATAAATTTCAAATGGTCTATCCTGGAAGTAGAGTACCAGAGTGGGTCAAGTATCAAAGCATGGGTAATTCCATTCAAATCCACCTTCCTTCTCATTGGTTTAATCATCGCTTTTTAGGATTTGCTTTGTATATGTGCGTTGATTATGTTCGACGAGGATTCCTTGTTAGATATGATTGCTACTTTGGAGACAATTACTATTCCTCCAGCACTTATTCTGAACAGTTTTTCGTTGGAAGAAAGGCTACAGAACATATGTTTGTCTGGATTAGTAGAGGATTTTGTGAATGGATATGTAGAAATGATAACTTTGAAGAGGATGTAGTCTTTTTTAAATTCACCAGCTCAGTGAAGAATGTAATCAAAAGCTGCGGGATTATTCCACTGTATGCTCAAAAAGATGAGGACGATATCTGTGAAACATTTGACTTTCTAAATTTGTAAGTGTCCGACTTGAAGTTCGAAGAAGTTGAATGAAATTAAGAGGTCGCAACTTGAAGTTCAATGTTCTCACCAGGTGAGTTATACATGTTTTGTGTGTTATGAGTTTTCACAAAAACTGGCTTTAAGAGAAACTACTAAATCTGAGTTTTCGAGTACAGGTTTTTATTTTTGTATATCATGTTATGTTCTTCTGATTAAGTATAACAAAAGCTGCTAAGTCTTACAGATCAACGATGTAAGATCTTCAAGATGGATGGTACTTACGAAGACAAAGTAAGACAGATTGCTTCAAATGTGTGAAGAAAAGCAAACAAGGTTCCTGCAAATTTTTCTCCAACTTTGGTCTTTAAAATGTTGGGACCTGGTAATTCAAGAACTCACTCCTTTTTACACATGACCCAAAAGAGGGCAACTGAAACCCCAAAACTGGAATGTATTATGTAAGTTTTAAATGTGTGATGATGAAATACAATGAAAGCTTCCTTGTTTGGCTACTGAGAATGTTGCAGAGAAAAGAATAGAAAGTGATGAGAGAGAGGAGAAGTTTATGCCTTCATTGATTTCAACGTAAGAGCATTTTACAGTTTCTAGAATATTCTATACTATGTCTCTATTTGTCTAACTCTACCAATCTACACTGTACATGTGTCAACATCTCAATACTATAAGACTGGGGAGGAGCGCGTTCAATATGGTGAAGCAACACGCCAGAGCATTCCCGACATAATTAAGGAATGGCTGAAGAGGGGAAAGTGCTCTGTAGAAGGCTGGTGGCGTGGCTCGGAATAGACCTCATTGGTAATGTTCAAATGTTATACTGATTGGAGTTAACTGTACTGTTGTCAGTCTTCTTTTAACTTGTTCTGTTCACCCTGGTTAGACTATTTTCTTCTAATGAATTTGTTAGGTTTGCCTAAATTTGGGATTGTCATGAGAAGATAATGTATCCCATGAGCTTGTGTGTTACTCTCATTATATCAAATATGTTTGATCTTAAATTAATAAGTTTTACTTCATTAAATTTATCTGATTTGTAACCTCTGAAGTTGTTTTTGGAGTGCCAGAAAATCATCTCTCTCTCTATCCTCCGGCTACCTTTAGTCTTCTTTTTCTCTTACTTTTTTTCTCTTAGTCAAATCTTTTGTTTGACATTCCATTTTTGGCTAATGGTAATAGGCGGGGTCTTTCCCTCTACTTTGAGAAAGGAGATCATGGTTGCTCCTAGTTTGCCAACATCTTCCTCCAATCCTTTAGTAGGTTTGGTCTTCCTCAAGGGCAAGGTCTGCTGAACTCTACTTTAGAAACTCAATTCTTATCAGTTGTTAACCTTTCCTCCTCTGCCTTGGTCTCTTTTGCCTTCTCCTTTACCTCTTCCACTATTGTGAACATCTAGAGCATACTCGTCACCGTTTTCTTATGTGGGTCCTTTTAAGGATCTTAGATTCTCGTGAATATATCTCAAGGAGTGATAGGAGTTTAGTGCCACCAAGAATTTGGCCCTGAATTGGTTCATATTTTAATCTTAAGTCGACCAAGTATCTCATCACGAATACCCTTTAATATGGTATTCGTGATGAGAGAATTCTCCACTTGAATCCTGAAAAAATACAGTCATATTCAATGCATTTGTTCTCTGTCAAGTATGTTTTCCATTAAAAAAATAAATGCTAACGGAAATATGAACTGAACATAATGTCTTTAGTTTTTTCATTTATCCCGGCTGTATTCTCCTATACTTACTTTGATTATAGGGGTCAACTTGAATTAGAAAATAAAACACTGCCATCAATTTATTCTATGAACATTTTGAAATTCTTAAACCACTACCGTATAATTTACAGATATTTAATGAGTTCAATGCCCGCAAGCCAGATGAAATTAATGTTTTCAGTGGTGTGACAAAAAACTGGTTGTTTATGGGAATAGTTGGATTTACTTTAATACTCCAAGTGAGCATGTCACTTTGATTTTATTTTGGCATATGATAACACATTAACTTGTCACTAAATTCTGTCGAACATTTTACAGATAATTCTCATTGAATTCTCCGGAAAGTTCACCAAGACTGTAAAACTTAATTGGAAGCTGTGGATAATATCCGTTGTCATCAGTCTTGCAGGTTTGTCTTGCTATCAGAATTTCTAGTTAATAGGGGTTTCGTCAAAATAAAGTTTGCATGAGACATTCCACTAACTTGGCATATAAATTGGTGGGCTTGAAACCAATCAGCAGATAATAAGCGAACAATGAAGGAGTTTTAAGTAACCAATATTTGTTGGGAGCTTAGGAGTAACAGCTTTTTTGTCATAATGTTCTTCCTCATATTGACTCTTGGAAATTGAGGGGATGAGCAAAAGCATCAAATTTTTGTTGCCTTTTTCTTTTTGCCCCCCCTAAAACCTGACACAGTCTGTTATACGTTTTGCAGTTGGCCTCTTGCTGCTGTGGGAAAACTCCTACCAGTTCCAAAAACCCCATTATCTGTATATTTTGTTAAGTCCTACAGGCGACTCATCTCTCGTCGCGGCACTTGAGATTCATTTCCTTATTTGTTATTATCGACTGCGCTGCTAAATGTGCTAAATTTGAAGGGTTGAAGCAACAACAGGACAGGTGGTAAACAATTTTACCATCAAAATAGTAGAGACGGCCATATACTTTCCCTCCTCTTATCATCTTCTTTACCTTCAAATCCGAGGTAACAACAAAATGAGGGAAAAGGAGATAAAAACAACTATTTGATTTGATTAGTTTAATTACTAAAAAAACATCAGTTGAACAAATGTTTTTTGAATATATAGTGTTGTTGGTAATGTGGTTGAAGGAGAAGGAAATCTAGTACTAACCTTACTTATAATAGCAGTGGAACCATTAGCAACAATAAGTTGGTGTGGTTGCTTAATACTATAACATAAAGTTTAACAGAGGACAGTATACAAGTTGTATAATTACATAGTTGAGCGAATGACACAATTGATGTGGTTGCTTAATACTAGAGAAAAGTGGCATATTTTTCTTCAGAAATCACCTTGTTTCCACTTGTTAAAGCAGAACCTTCATGCCAATTCTTGCCAGTCGTCACATTTCTTTGGCCTCCTCTGCCCCTTCCTCCACGATCACCACAATTACTTCGATGTCCTTTACCTCTTCCACTGTTGTGAATAGCTATAGCAGACTTATCACCACTTTCTTGGGTGGGTCCCTTTAAGGATTAAGATACTCGAGAGTGTACCTCAGCAAGTGATGGGAGTTCAGTTCAACCAAATTTTTGGACCTAAATTGGTTCATATTCTAAAGACCTGATCCTCTGTCTAAAGTACTCTGGTTAAATGGATGGCTTAAATCTTCTGGCATAGGTTAGGGTTATAATATCTGGGCCAGAAGATTTGAAGCCCATATTCTACTCTTAAACCAACCAAATATCTTATCACGAATAACTCTTCTTTTTCTTTTAGAAGTTGATCCTTATTTGTTTTTATCGACTAAGCTTTTAAATGTTATAAATAGATTCTTAATAGTTCTTCTCTTCTTGCTCACACTTGAACAATTCTACAAATAAATCATATATATAAGTAATATTATTTAAAAATAAAAGTCTCATTTTTTGGCGGAGTTTACATGTTAGCACAAGTCAAAAATATTTGGCACCGTGGTATTCCAGAAGCTTGTCATTATTTAGTTATCTTCTTCAAATTTCTTATGCCTGGTCACTTAATATTAAGAGCTAGATCCGTGAGATGGTCATATCTGCCTAGGCCCTTGAGATATACAATGATCGCCTCCTCCCGAGCTTGGTCCATCAGGGACAGTCTTGTACCGTCTAGGATAATGGGAACATATGGTTATAGCGCCCAGAATATTAAAGGTCAGGTAACTTATCAGCAAATTCAGATGTCTACGTACAGTTTTGGAGTTATTTTAATGGCTTAAGATTCAATATATAAAATTTAATCATTTAATTCATAGCTATAAATTGGCTTCAATGTCTTAAGATTCATTATATAAAGTTTAATTATTTATTTCATAGTATTTATTAAAGTCTCCCAATTAATGGCATTTCGAAAACACAAAAATATTCTCTTTCCGGGAAAACGAACAAGAAAACAATCCAAGAGACCGAATCGCTTAACTGGACTTTGAGTATACAACTAAACTGGGCTTTGCATACATAAAAGCCCAAACATCAACCTTATTTTTAAAATTTTATTTTAAGCAGTATCTTGTCATCTTCAAAATTTAATAAAAAACAAATATGTTAAAATTTACTAAATCGAATCAAGTTGTTTATAAAATCAATGTTTCTAAATAAAAATATAATTATAATTCTTTATAAATATAAGTAATAAAATGATATTTTATATCAATCATAAAATTAAATACAATTATCTGATTTTATGACTTCTACGAGGAGGGGCAGATAAGGGTTGTGACTTAAAACCCTGACAAAGAATGACCTTTATCACTTGGTTATGGTTTGACGGGTGTTTGTTCTCTTCTTCACGTTACATATCTAACTGCCCCAAATTGAAAGGCAAATTTCCCATGTTACTAAAGTCTTTTGTTTAATGTCTTAGAATTTCAATGTTGTAGGTCATGATCGCATCGTCTTTTAGCTTTAGCTTTAGGGGTCATTCAATTAGTTTCTGATGCCTAAAGTAAAGCGAGGCTTTTTGTCCGAATGAATAAATGGTGGGTTCAGATGTTTAATAATTAGAAACTAATTTTAAATGACTAATTTATTAAGTATTAATTATAAATTTAATACACGTAAAAAGCAAATATCTAATTTTAATTTCATTAAAGCATGTCCAGAAGACTTGAATACTATTTTTTTATTTCATTAGTTTAAAGAGTAAAAATAGGAGGAATAAAGTGGGTTAGATTTTCAGATATGTAACGTGTCTTTGCATAGAACAATCAATCAACCCCGAGTCAACAATAATAATACCAAATTAAATGTTGAAATCAGAAAATTGTTTAATTTGATAAAAATAGTTTTTAAATATATATTCAATTTTCGATTTATGACTTGTTGAATGATAATGGTGTCTATCTTTCATTATTTTAAAATTAATAATTCTTCAAATAATTTATAGTTATGCAATTGTTTATTTCATGAATAACTCACTACAAGAAATCATCAATTTACCGACGGAAATTACCGTTGGTAAATGACAGATTTCTATCGGTGAAATTAATCACCGATGAAATTTGGTGCCCGAAAAAATCGATCGATGAAGTTCCCGTAGGTAAAAATACCGACTGAAATATTCCGTCGATATTTAACGACGGTATTAACGACGGCAATTTGTTGTCGGTATTTATATAACGACAGAAGGGGCAAGTGAGATTCCGTCAGAGAAATTTAGCAAAAGTCTTTTGTTCCGTCGGAGAGGCGAATGTATCTTCAACTAATTTTCCGATCGTGTTTTTGACCGTCAGTAAATATCGTTATTGTTTCCGACGGAAAAGTTTTCATCGGTAAGAACTGATTATATTTTTTTATTTCGTTGTTTTGTTGTTATAACAATGTTATATTATATATATACTTTATTTATTTGTATTACGTTATATTATTTGTTCATAATATATTAATTTGGATATATAATTTGAATAATGAGAAAATTAATAAATAATATAACATATAAAGAATTTAATTCAATAATTAAAACATAAGAAAGAACAAATCTTATGTTTTTTAATTGAAAACAAATGACAAAGATAAGCTAATGTCGTGGTGATCATGGATGCTTTGAACTGTTCCCCCTCTCTTTAATAGTTCCATCTCCTGCCTAAGCTGAGCCATCTGCTCCATGTGCTGTCTCTCCTTAGTCATCAACTCCACCTCCGCTCTCATCTTAGTAAGTCGCTCCATCTCCTCTCTCCTCTTAGCTGCCTGCTCTATCTACTCCATCGACTCTTTGATCTTTGATACCTGCTCCAGCTCCGCCCTCATCTTCTCACTCATCTGCAGACTCAACTCCTCTCTCATCTGCAGGCTCATCTCCTGTCTCATCTGCAGAGTCATCTCTACTCTCAGCTCTTCTCTCATCTGCAGACTAATATTGTCTCTCATCTTAGCTGTCTCCTCCATATGCTCCACATGTTGATTAACTAGCTGCTCCCTCAATGTGTCCACTGTGGCCCGGAGCTCGGATACGTCATGAGTTTGCGATGGCCGAGCAGATGCTGCTGTACTAGACAGGGAAGAGCGTGAATAACAGGTGTTCGCATATGAGCCCAGGCTGAATATTCTTCCACGACGGTCCCTACCACTCACGACATCAAGATATGTCTGAGTCTCGTCCACAGGTTGTTCCTCCTGAGATTGTCGCTGAATATTTTGTTGTATTTGGTCCTATTAGGAAGCAATCTTTACATTAGTAATTAAGGTATAATTGTTAAGAAATTATAAAAATGTTTAAATTTTACTTACATTCAATTCTCTACATCGAGTGTTGAAGAAGGTGACACCATCATGTTTCTTCGTGTGGGTGTGCAAAAATAGATGGATAGGTGTAGGCTTCGTGCCCAATGACTTTTCCTATATGTATAACCTAAATTGTCAAATGTGAACTAAAATTTAAAAAAATTCGGCAAAGTTTTCTCTATATATATAATATTTTCCCCCTGTTCAACAAAGAAAACAACTTCACACAACCATATATGGCACCAGACATTTATATCTTAATCACTATGTTCAATAAAGTGAAGCAAAATATATGTAAAATTGGTGTGAAGTGTAGATACTTACTAGTCTATGTGCTTGCTCGTAGTGGGTAATTGATCCTCCTGTATGGATTGGAAGACTCGCACCCCCGGCCCTCCATGTCTGTTGGTCGAATTACGCTCTAATATGGACATTACCACAGGTGATGTCCAATATTCGGTCCAACGAGTCCAAATATCCTCCGAAATATAACATGGTCGTGCACCAACCTTGCATATTGCATTAATTAAGTCGCAATAACATATACGACCTTTCTTTTCCCACTGTTTATACATGCTGGCGTTGAAACAAGAATCCCAGTAAAATTCTTTCTGAAATAAGAAGGGGAAAATAACAAAATGTTAAAATTTGTACGAACATTGTGAATATAAAGCAATGTAACAAGAAGATAACTATTATTTGTACTTCAAACTCCTGAAAGTAAAATTGCTTTGTGGTGTTAGCTAAATTCTTCCACACATAACCCTCTAGTTCAATTCTTTGCTTAAACGACAAAGTCATATTTCTTGAAGTTGGTCCAGATAGAACCAACCTAGCATGCCAAATTATGTTATCCTATGTAAAAATTGATAAAAGTAAAAGTTGATAATAGGAAAATTGTGAAGTGCTTTGATTTTACTTACTGGTCATTGACAACAGATACAAACTTTCTTCCATCAGGTCCCTCAGCATCAGGCTGGCGGACGTCTCCTGCTTCCGATAAGTTGGTGTTGGATGATATATGCGTTGGAGAAAGGGATGGTGTAAGATGAGTAGCAGTAGGTGATGCCTCATCTGCAACATTCGGCACGAGAGGTGGAGGAGGTGAGTCAGTCGGAGGTGCAGATTGCGACGAACCACCTTCACTGTAAGTTCCCCCGAATATGGCTCTAAACCTCGATTGCATGAACTAACACTGTCTCTTCGGTCCTATTAGTTTACCTGAAATTCAATTTTGCCCAATTCTCTACAAGTATAATTAATAAATTGAAAGTAATATTTTACACAACACATGGAGAAGAAACTAAGGCAATATATGAAGGTTAACATATTGTTATCAACAAGAAATGAACCTTAAAAATAATACAAAAATGCACTGTTTAACGAAGTCTTACAGATACAACAATAAATCAACGTGAAAGTTTAGTGTAGTAATGTCAAGCAGTACAAAAGCACATTGATATAATTATTTTTTTGGATTCCATGTAACATGGGAGTCGGTAAAGGTAAAAGATTCCCCAATGTCTGGGTTCCCGATAAGGGTCCTCGCGTGTTCAAATGCACCAATGGAAACATTGAAACTTTGTCCACCTGTTGTACGCTGTTGAACACCTTCTTGCAATAGTTTTGAAGCTATAGCTAGACTTGTTGAGGAAACAGTGAATGAGTTGACACTCTTAGAATGGAAGACTAATTCTCCGGATGAACTACTAACAGGAACAGTTCTACCTAAAACATAATCAGTGAAGAGATGTTGAAACCGTGATATTAAAAAACCATATAAATAACAAAAACGGTATATTAATGCATACGTGATTGTGCTGACAAGGTTTGAGGAATAGAAGAATTATCGACAATACCCTATCTTCCTATTCATTTATAAGTTGTCGTGACATTGTTCTCACCTTTATCGGCATACATGTCCTCTTCGAGTTTAAAGGAAGCTTAAACATGTAAGATTGACGATAAAATGAGAATATGTATGATAACTTTAATAAATTTCATTAGATGTACATAACATGGAAAGAGATGACATGCAGATCATACTAAACACCTTTAAGTAACAGATCGGCCATAGAAGGCAAACGATTGGTAGTGTATGATGGAGCGATATGTTCTGTAGTTTTGATTCCATGGGCTGGGATAATTTTGTCACATTCCTCCCAACGGAAAGAATTTTTACCATCCGGAACCAATCACCATGTCGACATTCCTTTCAAAAGAAATTTAATGAAAGACCTTACATAATATATTGAAATGAAAATAATGTTGATTTTTAAGTTAAAATATGCAATTACAAACACAAGTCATTCGTTATCAAACTTAATGGTAAATTACAATCATCTTCTTCTTCAGAAGAATAAGAATCAAATTCCGGCTCCTCGTCAGGTCTCAGACCCTCGTCATCCTCTCTAGATGAAATATCAACATATTCGTTTGATTGATCATTCAAAGGTTCAATAGATGCATTGATAAAAGTGACATCTTCCTGAAACGCCTCAATTTGAAGACTATGATCTCCTCTTCCGTGTGATTCGTAAACACCTCTAGGTTTAGCTTTGCAAACCGTTAACCAATCTTTCTTATCTCGTCGTAAGCTTGAAAAAGGGATATAACAAATCTGTTTTGTTTGCACAGCTAAGACAAAAGGTTCAAATTGTCTTAATCTTCTTCAGAGATTGATTTCAACTAAATTGTATTCTCTATGCACCTTTATTCCAACATTTGGTGTCGGGTCATACCAGCCACATTTAAATATCACACATCGCTTGAGTGGCAAAGCAAGGTATTCAACTTCTAGTATTTCAATAATTTTTCCATAGTAATCCATCATTTCTCCCTATATTGAAACCCCACTATTTATTGTTGACATGTTATGTCCATGAGATTCTGTATGATATTTGTATCCATTAATGAAATAAACCGGATACGATTTAACAGTTCATAGAGGTCCCTTTGCAAGATCACAAATCATCTTGTTCTCGATTGGATTTTCTAAAGCCTACAAAAGTAAATTTATCATAGCAAAGAGTATAGTGTCATGAGAAAAGTAAAATATAATGTTTAATTGTAATTAAGATTACTTGTAAGTGAAAACTTACATATCTCTCGTGTTAGTAGTGTGCCCTAGGCCAATGGATATTTATGATTCATGTATTAACATTATGACTTGTTAATAATATATTATG
>JANITW010000234.1:61483866-61494336 GCA_027564335.1 Erythroxylum williamsii | reverse complement strand
CCAATAACAACATCACAACAGCAATTTGTAATAATTGGTCTCACGATAGGCGAGCTCACAATTACACAAAATGAATGACAAGAGTTCAATAACATTCCCCAAGATTGTTCCCATAGGTTCAATTAGCACCATAATTGCAAAATTAACTATAGTAATCATATAATATAACATTATATGCATAAACGACATCAAAAATTAATTTTGGTGCACAATTATATAACTCTGAGAGTACACAAGACCCCACAAGCCCAAATAATACTAGGAATAAGTACAAAAATTTTCAATGAAAAATTTAGAGAGTACAGTATATTTTTATTAGTTTTAAAATTCGGGAAAAATAAAAATAAAACTTCCAGCATTCAAAAAATTCCATAAAAATACTATAAAATATAACTGGGCAAGTGGAGCATGTAGGAAAAAATTTGGGGAAAAATGGCTACCGGAGGCAGCTGCACCTGCCTACACGCGCCACCAGTGTGCGTGGGCCAGGGTTAGCCGGGTCGGGCTTCATCTTCCTCACCTGGCTGACTGGTATCAGGGTCGCCCGACCCGGTTCGCAACCCGGTTTAGAAAACTGTCCATAACTCCTTCATTTTTGACCCGTTTTCAACGAAATTTGCGTCATTAGATTCAGAATTTAAAGATCTATCAAACCCCTCAATCAATTTTACAAAAAAAGCTACTGTAAAGAATCAGAAAAATCGAAAGAAAACATTAATGGTTTGGTTCTTCGAGTTCTTGAGGTTTACGAAAGACAACAGCAAATCGAACAACTTACTACATGCTTTGACATCAAACTGAAACCAATCAACATAAGCCAAAAAACGATTTCACAGAAAAAAATTTAACAAAACCAAAAACGAAATTACATGAACAAAAAATTAATATCTCAAAACTACCCAAAAAATAACAATCACAATTAGGGTTAATTGGCTCTGATACCAATTGAAAGAAAATTAGACACGAAATTCCAGATTAATGTTGTAATTAATCAACACAAGAAATTAACCCTAGAATTGCAACATACTATATCAATAATTAGATTGATAAATACCTGGAAATTGGGGAAACATTGAATCCATTATTGTTTTATGTGAAGTGGAGCGACAGAGACACAGAGGATTTACTACTGCTATTCCGAATCCTTAATCAGCAAAAGCACACATACATTTTTCAATGGAGCGACTGTATTTAAAGCCGGCTAGCAATAGGGCCTCCTGTGCATTGCAAATTATGGGTCAAGCCTACCCATCATAGTAAGCTCATGAATACAGGCCCAATGACACATTAAAGAGAGAATTAACAAGCCCAATTATCTTGACATCAAATTAATCGGTGTTTGTACAAAATTATGTTTATTATGCTAGTCTACAAAATAATGATAAAATTCTATCAGTGAATTGAAAGGAGTAAGTGGAGGCGTGTCTCTTGCTTGTGAAGGCTGCTCCCTGCGTCAATGGATGGAGGGTGTTGCGTTTTCAGCAAATAGAGGCTAGGTGATTTTTGTTTCTTGTGCGTGGAGTGAAGTGCTTGTGGAGGCTGTTGTGTTGTGAAGTAAACGAAATGTTTTGGGGGCTGTGTTTGTGATTTTTCCAGCTGTGTTGGTGGAGTAACGTGGAGAGCTGCTGCGTTGTTGTGTGGAGAAGATGCTGGTGGAGACTACTGCTTGCGTGGCTACTTCTTTTACTGGTGGAGACTGCGGTAGTGAGTGAGTGAGTGGAAGCTTCAAAGCTGCTGCATGTGAGGAAGTGGTGAGTTCGTTGAGCTATTTTGTTGGTGGAGTTCATAATGGAAAATACGTGAAAATCTGAAGGAGGCTATGGTGTTTGTGTGTGGAGGCGTGAAGTGTGGTGGATGGAGCCTTCTTCAATGGAGGCCATGTGTTGATTTAAAGAGAGTTTGCTGTTTTCGGTAGAGGTGTGAAAGTGTGATATGCTTGCGTTCTCTCTTCTGGTTGGGCGTGACTGGGGTCAGGGTGGAGGTGTCCAAGAAAATCTGATGGAGGTTTCTTTAGTGGAAGGATATGGGTGCTTGGCTGTGCGTGAAGGCAGGCTATGTTAGTGCGTGAGTGCTGCTACTTTTGTGAGTAAAATGGAAAGTCGTGGTAGAAAAATGCATTAAAGTTACTGGCTGCGTGCTTTTTAGAGACTAGTGGTTAGAGTGTGGAATCAAATGGAGGCTACATGGTGTGCGTGGCGTTGGTGAGGCTTTGTTTTTACGTGAGTGGAGTGTGATATGCTTGAGTTTTTCGGCTGTGTTCATGGCGTGAAGACAGGCTGATATGGAGGCTAGGCTATGTGTGGAGTAGTGGCGTGAAATAGGGCTGCTTGATTGGATAGGCTGATTGTGGGAATAAAGGGTTATGCATGGCTGTCAAAGGAGGTTGAATTCAAGTGGGACTGCATGAGTTTTCAGTGGAGGCTTCTTTGTCTTGTAGTGACTCTCTTGTAGTGACTATTCTTTTTCTGCTTTTTAAACACACCGAAACCTTCTGTTGTTTCTTCCCTTGCTGCCCAGCGTTTTTTTTTTTCTCCTTTTAAAACAAGCTGAACCTTTCTCGTGTTTCTTCTCTTACTGTGCATCATTTTTATCTTTTCAAAACGCCAAAGACTCCTCTTTTTTTTTTTTGATAGAACGACTGCGCTCGGCTCATATTATTGATATCCATAGTTAAAACATCATACAGTAGAATTAGCTGCCCTATCAGTCGTATGAGCAACTTGATTCGTTGATTTTCTAACAAACGCAAATGAGGTAAGTGGGAGCTCCTTAAGTAGAGTTTTACAATCCTTAATGATCATAGAAAAGTATGAAGAGAAATCAAACGTGGATTGCAAAAACCGAGTGACGACCTGACAATCCGTTTCTACGCAAATCGGAAAGAAGGATAAGGTTTTTATCCAACTTAACGCTTCCCGAAAACAAAGGGCTTCTCCGATTTGTGGATCTCGCCAACCGGGTAGCGCTATGACTTTCCCAAGATAATTGTCCCCTTGGGAGTTTCGGATTATCATACCAATGCCATAGAAACCATTATCCAATAAAGCCACATCAATATTACATTTAAATTTATTTGGTTCTGGAGACACCCAAGAGACTTGAGAACGTTGATGTAGTGGTTTGTGTGGAACATTAGATGCTTTTGCTACCTTCCACTCAGAGAGAGTTGTCCTTGCCTGACCTATAATAAACTGATGGGAGTGAGTACGCGATGTCCACCCGACTTCGTTGCGATACGTCCATAAACTCCAAATTATTATAAAAACCTCCTCTTCTTGGGAATGCGAAAAAGATGAGACCACTCTTAAAAGCCATTCCTGTAAAGAGGAGATAATGTTCCAACCTACAGTAGAGAGAAGCCAAACAGACTGGGCAAAGTCACAATAATAAAATACGTGTTGTGGTGTATGACTTTCTTGCTTTTCACACATGCATAGTCTTCAATTTGCATATTGGTGTATGAATTTTTGTGCATTCCAAATTTGCTATCTTTTTGCTCTATCTTTCCAAAAACTCCTAGCACACAAAGATAATACAAAAACAACAATTTAGCATATATCTACTCCAAACACTACACAATTTACCTACATTAATGTATCAAATAAAAGCCTATCAATATCTCTATCAAATACCCCCACATTTGAACTATTGCTTGTGCCCAAGCAATTTTTTTAAAAAAATTCATCAGTTTGTTTTCAAAGAAGATCGAGTGTGTGCTTTTATTCAAACTTTCAGCAACTTAAGCTTTAAGCTACTACACATTATAATTTTTTCATCAATGCACATAAACAAGGTCAAAAGCAGACACCATTGATCAAAGGTACATATAAAATTTAGATGGATTTTCCTCATGTTTTCGCTCGAATCACTCAAGTGTTTAGGGTCAATGTTTTACTCAAGACTCCCTCTACAAGACTACACTATCATAGGCTTGCATATTAGCCAATTCTCTATTACATAAAATACACACCAACATGGATCAAAAGGACTTTTTTTAGGGTTGTAATCGAGTTTAGGTTTAGGTAGGACAAAAAGGTCACGGGTTAATTCACAAGCATCAACAAAGCACTAAATAAAAGGGACAACTAAATACAAAGTCTAAGATATGCAAATGAATACATGGGACTACTACTACTCAACACTAGCTAATGCTACTATGTTTGCTTCTTTTTCTTTGTCTTTCTTCTTTTATTATTATTATTCTTTTCTCTTTTTTTACTATATTTTCTCTTCTTTCTTTTTTGTTTTTTAAACTAAAAATAAGAGAAAACAAAAGTAGCATGAATCAATAAAATATGAGTAGGAGTACCTCTACTTGTTTAAAGGTCCCAAACTATAGACTCACTTAGCACTTCATTATACTTGTGATCGGGATAGGCTAATGGAGTTTTGAGTTTTTAAGTGTTTATTTTGCAATCAAAAAGAGTAAAGATTCAAAAGGGGTTGCAAGGGATAATGTATAAGGTGGGTCATTTAAGCTAGTGGGCTTAAAACAAAGAATGCCTTCATCATTTCCATAAAGCATGCATTTTGTAATTTCAAACCGGTTCAATGCAAGTTCTAAAGGTAATCATCCTAGGGGAGTATCACACATAAGAAAAAAAAAAACAATGAAATGAATATAAAATGAATTCATATAGGCTCAAAATCTTACATGTGCTTATGTGAAAATCCATCAGAATTTTATACATGACCTAATCACTCAAGTATCAAATTTTTGACCGAGGTTATGCAACTAACTACTTCAATCAATCCATATGATTCACCTTCCACTCAAGTTTTCTAAGTCAAATTCAAGCACACAACTCAATCCTTAGTCTAACTACTATGACAAAATAACATGGTTCAACCTTCATCATAGTTCAAGTGCAAAATTACAAAACTTTTAAAATTGGTCCCACCCCCACACTTAGACGAGACATTGTCCCCAATGTGAAAAAAAAGGAAATGAGAACATAAGGACTCCCTGGATTATAGAAGGCTCAACGACTTGAAATCATAATTCATAGCTCCAATCTTGCATTCCTAAAAACAGATAAAGAAAACACAAATGAGATACTCAAATGAAATCAATAAAAAGAAACAGAATCAACAAAGAACTAAAATGAAAGGATAAGATTTGGGGTGCCCCCTAATAGGTGCTATGTTTAATGTCAATAGCTTGACGTATCCATTTGATCATGGGTCCTTGAGTGAAATGCTTGCAATGTTTCTCAACTCTTGACCATAATAATGCTTCAATCTTTTCCCATTCACTTTGAAAGTTCTTCCATCACTTCCCTCAACTTCAATCTCTCCAAAAGGGGTAACATTCTTCACAACAAAGGGGCCCGACCATCTAGAGCGCAATTTACCTAGAAAAAGCTTCAGTCTCGAGTTGAAAAGTAAAAGTTTCTCTCCTAGAGCAAATTCTTTCCTCATGATGTGTTGGTCATGCCATTTCTTAGTTTTCTCCTTGTAGATTTTGGAGTTCTCATATGCCTCATTTCAAAATTCTTCTAATTCACACAATTGAAGATACCGATTTTTAACCGATTTTTGCCAATCAAGATTTAACTTCCTAACTGTCCAATAAGCTTTATGTTCCAACTCTACCGGAAGATGACAAGCTTTTTCAAAAATCAAACGATATGGAGACATGCCAATTGGGGTTTTGAAAGCTGTCCTATATGCCCAAAAGGCATCATCAAGCTTGAGAGCCCAGTCTTTCCTGTTAGGTTTCACTATCTTCTCAAGAATGTCCTTGATCTCTCAATTTGATATTTCAGCTTGGCCATTTGATTGTGGGTGGTAAGGTAAAGCAACCTTGTGTCGAACTCCATATTTAGTTATAAGATTACCCATAAGCTTGTCGCAAAAGTGGGTACCTTCATCACTAATAATGGCCCTTGGAGTACCGAATCTTGTGAAAATATTTTCTTGAGAAATTTGAGAACAATGTTGGCATCATTTGTTGGTGAAGCTATAGCTTCAACCCATTTTGATATGTAGTCCACTGCCAAAAGGATATAGGATTGTCCACAAGATTTGGGGAATGGTCCCATGAAATCAATACCCCATAAATCGAAGAGTTCTACCTCAAAAATGTTGGTCAAAGGAAGCTCATGACGTCGTGAGATATTACCCATTAGTTGACATCGGTCACATGTCTTAGTGAAAGCATAGCTGTCCTTATGAAGCGTAGGCCAATAGAAACCGGATTGAAGAACTTTTGCTGTTGATCTTGTTGGGCCAAAGTGACCTCCATATGGTGATGAATGACAATGCTCCAAAATTGCTAGGACTTCGTCTTCTGGGATACATCTTTGAATCACTTGATCAGGACCTCTCTTAAAAAGTAAAGGCTCATCCCATAGATAACTTTTTGCATCAAATAGGAATTTTTTCTTTTGGAATGGATTTAAATCTGGAGGAATCAAACCTGTAGCTAAATAATTCACCACATCGGCAAACCATGGAAGCTTTTCATTGACTCTGAATAACTGCTCATTTGCGAAAGTCTCTTGGATAGGTGTTGGTGGCTTTGATTCCACAAGTTTTAATCAAGACAAATGGTCGACAACTACATTTTTGTCCCCTTTTTGTCCTTGATCTCCACTTCAAACTCTTGCAAAAGCAACACCCATCGAATGAGTCGCGGCTTGGCAGCTTTCTTTGCAAACAAATATCAGATTGCTTCATGATCTGTCAAAACCACAACTTTGGATCCAATGATATATGACTAAAATTTGTTCAAAGCAAACACAACTGCCAACATTTCCTTCTCTGTAGTAGTGTAATTTTTCTGGGCATCATCCAAAGTCTGGCTAGAGTAGTAGATAACCCTGAACACTTTCTCTCACCTTTGGCCTTAAGTTGCTCCTACTGCGAAGTCACTCGCATCACACATAATTTCAAACGGTTGTTGCCAATCATGTGTGATCATCACGGGATCTGAAATTAACTTTTTCTTGATCAACTCAAAATCCTGTAAGCATTTTTCATTGAACTCAAATTTCACATCCTTCTCTAAGAGATCGCAAAGAGGTTTGGTAATTTTAGAGAAGTCTTTAATGAATCTCCAGTAAAACCCTACATGTCCAAGGAAACTACAGATACCCTTTACATTTATCAGTGGAGGAAGCTTTTCAATGGCCGCTGTTTTGGCTCGGTCCACTTCAATACCATGATCAGACATTTTGTAACCCAACACAATTCCTTCCCTAACCATAAAATGACATTTCTCCCAATTGAGTACCAAGTTGGTATCCTGACATCTTTTCAACACTAGAGACAGATTATGTAAGCATTTATCAAATGAATCACCAAAAACAGAAAAATCATCCATAAACACTTCCATGAAATTCTCAACCATATCTGAAAAGATAGCCATCATACAACGCTGAAATGTAGCAGGAGCATTGCAAAGACCAAAAGGCATACGCCTAAATGCAAATGTGCCAAAAGGACAAGTAAATGTGGTCTTTTCTTGATCTTCAGGTGCTATGGCTATTTGGTTATATCCCGAATACCCATCTAGAAAACAATAAAATGCATGTCCAGCAAGTCTATCCAACATCTGATCTATGAAGGGCAAAGGAAAATGGTCCTTCCTAGTGGCTTTGTTCAACTTCCTATAATCCATGCAAACTCTCCATCCAGTGATTGTCCTAGTGGAAATAGTCTCATTGTTAGCATCTTTAACTACAGTAAATCCACCTTTTTTAGGAACAACCTGAGTAGGACTAACCCATGGACTATCAGAAATAGGGTAAATGATTCCAGCTTTAAGCCACTTCTGAATTTCGTTCCTAACCACTTCCTTCATTGCTGGGTTCAATCTTCTTTGGGGTTCAATGCTAGGGGTGAATGACTCCTCCATCAGAATTTTATGCATTACAATAGAAGGACTAATTCCCTTAATGTCTGAAATTGACCATCCCAATGCATTTTTTAACTCCCTTAACACCCTAAGCAGTTTTTCTTCTTCTAAAGGAGTTAATGAAGATGAAATAATGACAGGAAAAGTTTGATTAGCACCCAAGAATGCATATTTCAAATTTTCAGGCAAGGGTTTCAAATCAATCGATGGGTGCACATCTTTTACATCGCCAACATCATCAACATTAGTCACACAGAATAGAGGCTCGGTTTGATCAAAATTTTTCAAGCATTCAAAAGAATCCAAAACCTTCATCAAACATGCATCATCATCATCCATAACATCTTTGCTAAACATACCTTCCAAACATGTCAATAACGGGTCTTTAGAGATAATGGAAGGAAAAGATGTTACCACACATGAGGATATGACATCCACTCGATTGCATGTCAGTGTTTCACTTGGATGTTTGAGTGATCGGTATATGTTGAACTTCACCTTCTCGCCATTTACATGCAAGGTTAGTTCCCCTTGTTGCACGTCAATCACTGCACCTCCAGTAGCTAGGAATGGTCTCCCCAGTATGATCGGGATCTCCTTATCTTCTTCCATGTCAAGAACCACAAAGTCTGCAGGAAGAATAAATTTATCAACACGAACAAGAACGTCTTCTACAATACCTCGAGGATAAGTGAGAGAACGATCAGCTAGTTGAAGGCAAATTGTCGATGACTTGACTTCTCCTAATCCCAGCTTTTGGAAGATGGAAAGAGGCATGAGATTTATGCTTGCTCCCAAATCGCAAAGCACTTTACCAAAATGTGTGTTGCCAATCTCACACGGAATTGTGAAACTTCCTGGATCTTTCAGTTTCTGTGGTAACTTTCTTTGCAAAACAGCACTACACTCCTCAGTCATCAATACTGTCTCATAATCTCCAAATCTCCTCTTTTTGGTAACAATGTCCTTGATGAATTTTACGTAATTTGGTACTTGCTCAATAGCTTCAATCAAGGGAATGTTGATCTCAAGTTTCTTAAAGATTTCAAGGAATTTTGCGAATTAATCATTGATTTTCTTTCGTTGAAATCTTTGAGGATATGGTAGCTTGGGAATGATTTTTGATTGTAGTTCCTCTTCTAGTTTCTTCTCCAAACTAACTTCCATCTCAACTTGTGTAGGTGCACTTGCTTCATCACAAGTATTCTTTCCTTCGTTATCATTGGACTGGGTGGAATTTTTTTCTTTAGGTTTCACCTTTTCCAATTCTTTTCCAATTCGAAGAATGATGGCCTTGCACTGCTCTCTCGGGTTAGCTTCAGTATTACTTGGAAATGTCATCTGATTCAAATTCCCAACAGCATTTGCAAGTTTTCCTAATTGAACTTCAAAACCCTTCACTGAAGTCCCAATACTAGTGACTTGCATTTTTAGCTCATCCATCTCCTTCTCATTCTTATGGAAATGGTTCCTTGTCTCAGTTACAAAATTGCCAATCATTTCTTCCAAAGAAGGTCTCCGTTCTGCAAATGGTGGTCCATACCCAGGAGGGTGAGGCATGTTCCTTTGAATACCATAGTTATTTTACTCCTTGGCATTATAACCTTGACCATATTGATTTCCCATTGGCTGTGACTTATATCCCAAGTTCATTTGGTTAACAAACTGCGCTTATTCCACCCCCTCATCACTAGGGTAGAGTGAATGACTAATAGCTGTCACCTGCTCTTTTTGTTTTTCCTTTGACATGAATTTTGAAAATTGATTTGATAGTGCTGACAATTGAGCAGATAACTGAGTTACTTGGTCCACTTCTAGAACTCCTCTCTTTCCAGTATTTCTTTTGGAGGGCCATTGGTAACTGTTTGAAGCCATATCTTCCAGCAATGCGCATGCTTCCTGAGATGTTTTTCTCATCAGAGTACCACCTACTGCTGCATCAACAATGGTTCGAGTCTGGCTATTCAACCCGTTCTAGAACATTTCTACTTGTACCTACTCTTGGTATCCGTGATGTGGACACTTTCTTAAAAGATCTTTGTACCTTTCCCAAGCTTCATGCAATGGTTCCAAATCATGTTGTCTAAATGTACTGATCTCAGCTCTTAACTTCGCAACTTTTCCAGGTGAGAAAATTTTAATCAAGAATTGTTATGCCACCTCCTGCCAAGTTTGCATTCTATCAGCATAAATTGAATGAAGCCAATTATTTGCTTTGTCCCGAAGAGAAAATGGGAACAAAGTGAACCTAATGTCATCTTGCGTTGTCCCTTCAGTTTTGATAGTGTCACATAATTCCTGAAAACTTGCAAGATGATCATTTGGATCTTCTATTGGTGCTCCTCCAAATTGATTTGTCTAAACCAAATTGATGAGTCCCGGGGAAATATGAAAATTCTGAGCACGAACATTTGGCATTTGGATACCGTGATAATTGTCTACCACTGTAGGCTGGAAATATTCCCTGAGAGAATGTTGGTGCAATTGTTCTTGTTCATTTCCATTATTTCCTCTTCCATTTCCATCGGTTAAATTAGCTACACTAAGTCTGGCCTCTAATTGAGCTAATCTTTGAGCCATTTCATCCCTCTCCCTTTGAATTCTTTGAA
>JANITW010000234.1:61432873-61449461 GCA_027564335.1 Erythroxylum williamsii | reverse complement strand
ATGTACGACTATATTCGTCTTGAAGCACCCAAACGAGATGATTAGCTACTACCTATAATCGTTCTTTTCAGGTTTTCTGGTTGTATATGCCACTGTCGTTTTAATGGAAACCTTTCCACAGTTTGTTTATATTAATTGCTTTTCCTTTTAGGTGTAATAAATTAAATATTGTTTAATAAAAAAAATGTTGAACTTTTAAAATCTTTAATTTAATAAATAAACTTTTGTATAAATTAAATCAAAAGCTCCGTAAATTTAACATTAAATAACAAAAATTAAATACTTCTAAATTTATGATTTCTTTTTCTATAGCAAAAAGTTGCTCATTGTTGAGAAAAAATTACGACAATAGAAAAAGAAATATAAGATTGAGATAATTAAAATTTTATAAATTTAATACACTAAATTTATTACATTTAAATTGTTTCAAGATCAAAGTTAATATGTTAAGTATTAGTATAAATTTTTTAAAATTCCCTTCTTATTTTAGTTATTTGTATTTAGAGATGACAATTTTTAGCCCATGAACTTCAATTTAGTTATTTTCAACGAATCAGTCTATGGTTAGCGAGATCCAGACTGACTCAAGATCTAATTATTTTAAAGAAAATAACATTGTTTTATTTAAAATAGTTGGACCTCATGTGAGCTTGAGTATAGGTAGCTCAGACCCAGATTCAATTTAAAAAAATGAGTTGTTGTATATTTTTAACTTTAAAAAAATTAGTGAGAGCTAGCTCATTGTCATCCCTATTTGTATTACTCTTTGCAAATTTCACCATCTCTTAAAATTTTATTCATTTTCACAACAATTTTGTTTTAATCATTTTTTAAAAGTATTTGATTCTAATAGAATATTTATTTTATTTCTGTGTGAAATAATTTTCATTATTTCTTAAATTCTTATTGTGTATTTAATTATCCTCATTTTTATTCTACAATAATTTTTTCCCTATCTACTTCCATTGTACTAAAACTTTGTTGTGTAATTTCTAGATTTTTTTCAATTTATTTTCAAATTTTTAAAAATTTTCAATTTTAGTGACTTGTAAGTTAAAATTTATATAAATTTAAGTGGAAAGGTTATTTTTGTTGATTTGACATATTAACGTATTTAATTTGTACAAATTTTAAAAAGTTAATTACTAAACTAAAAAATTTACAAATTTTAATAATAAACTAAAAAATTAAAACTAAATACTTTTAAATATGTTATTAAAAAAACTTAATTGAGTGATAGATTGTTCTAACTTCTAACTATAAGTATAGTTAGTCAAGGATAAGTGACTTAAAATTAAATTATGAATTCAATTTAACAAACATGTCCCCACTTATAAGTAAGGTCTTTGAGTTCACTTTTTTTGTTAATTACCCAAAAATCACTAATCCCTCCATGCACACGTAATAAAAAGTAATTTGGTTTTTTAAAAAATAAAAACTTACGTTCAACAGCGAAAGGAATTCATAGCAAAAAATTAATTTGCGTTTCTTTTTCGAGCTCTTTCTGAATGAAAGTGATGATGAATAAGTTGATAGCCGCTTTTAGAGAGAAGAAAAGATGTATATATTATTTATGAACTCAATTTTAGGTATATATACATTAACAGAGTAAAAGACTCATCACTCAACTAACAGAACAACTACACTACTAACTGTCAACTAACTAATTATACAGCTACTAACTATACAACTCATTACTTTCACACTCCCCCCTCAACTTGACACTAATACTATTGAACTGATGAGTTGCTAATGATTTGGTAAAAACATCAGCAACTTGCTCATGTGTTAAAACATAACGTGGAGTAATAAACCCTTCCTTAAACTTGTTTATCACTATATGGCAATCAATTTCTAGGTGTTTAGTCCTCTCATGAAACACGGGATTAGCTGTGATGTGGAAAGCAGATTGGCTATCACACTAGAGATCAATCGGAAGTGGAATTATCACCCTAAAATCCTGAAGCAAATAAACAAGCCATTGAAGCTCACACATTGTGGTACCCATACTCCTATACTCGGCTTCACAACTAGATCTGGAAACAGTATTTTGTTTCTTACTCTTCCAGCTGATCAAGGAGCTACCCAAGAAAACACAATATCCACTCACAGACTTCCTAGATATGGGGCAAGATGCCCAATCACTGTCACAGTAACATGATAACTGTAGACTACTTTGACTATTATAAAACAGGCTCTTCTATGTAGTGTCAGCAAGAAAATGCAAGACATTCATAACCCCATCCTAGTGAGCTTGCGTAGGAGAAGCCACAAACTAACTGAGTTGTTGTATACTAAAAGTAATGTTAGGTCTGGTCATATTTAGATAAAGCAACCTTCCAATTACCCTCCTGTACCTGTCCGCATCCTGGAGTAGCTCATTGTTCTCATCAAACTTATGATTTCTAAGCAGTAGAGTGACAGTAGCATTAGAGTCAACAAGTCCACAATCAGCTAGAATATCCTGGAGATATTTCTTTTGAGAAAGAAAAGTACATGCAGGAGTTCTAATTATCTCAATACCAAGGACATACTTAACATTTCTCATATCCTTGATGGTGAAAATGGAATGGAGAAATGTCTTCACACCAACTATATCTTCTTCACAATTCCCTCCAATTAATACATCATCAACATATACCAAGAGAGCAATAAAGCCACGTTTATTTGCCATAGTAAACAAACAGTGATCATTTACTGACTGAGAAAAACCATAGTTCAGAATTTGAGTAGTAAATTCAGAGTTCAATTTCCTAGATGCTTGTTTCAACCCATACAAGAACCTTTTTAATCTACACACTTCTCCTTGTCCAGCTTTGGTGTAACCTTCGGGTGGAGTCAAGTAAACTTTCTCCTTCAAATACCCATGTAAAAATGCATTATTGATATCCAGTTGATGAACAAACCAATGTTGCAAAGTTGCTAGAGCAAAAAATGTCCTCACAGTGACTAATTTAGCAACAGGTGAAAAACTATCAAAGAAATCAATACCTGTTGTTTGATTGTACCCTTTTGCCACCAATCTACCCTTATATCTCTCCACATTTCCATTAGAGTCAAACTTCACGTTAAAAACCCATTTGGATCCTATTGCCTTCTTTCCTTTCGGTAGCTTGGTTATCTCCCATATCTGATTTTCTTCAAGAGCTAATAACTTCTTGTTCATAGACTCTACCCATTCTTCATATTGTACAGCTTGTTTATAAGACTGAGGTTCCACGATTTTGTTAACATTAGTCATAAAAGCTATATAAGTAGGAGAAACATCATAAACATCATCAGAATCTGTTAAAATACTGCTGCAAGTCACATAATCTTGCATCCATACTGGTGATCTTCGTTGTCTTAAACTCAGTCTGAGTTATGGTGCAGGTACAATATTTTCATGCACATTCTCAACCATTCCTTCTGATTCATGTGCTCCATGATCAACATCTTCTGCCAAATCTGCAAGATCTTCAATAACTCGTCTATCCCTAGCCTCCTATACACCAGAAATACCTTCAGCAGATGTACTCATCCCCACATCATTACAATCAACATCATTCAAATTCCAAACTGGATTTGAAATGTCAACAGTTGCATTACGCCTGCTCTATTCTACCTCAACAAAAGGAAACACTTTCTCATAAAATACATCCCTTGAACTGAACACCATATGAGTTTCTAAGTCATATACTTTGTATGCCTTCTGTCCTACAACATATACCACCCTTACACATTTGGTTGCCCTTGCTTCTAACTCGTCTTTCCTTAGAGTCGTGTTTTTAGCATAACACAAACATCCAAAAATCTTCAACTTGTCATAATCAGGTACCTTATGATACAACAACCCAAAAGGAGACTTCCAATCAAGAACAGTAGTTGGTAATCGGTTGATGATATATACTGTAGTTAAAATTGCCTCTCCCTAAAATCTTTTAGGCGTCTTTGGTTAAAACAACAATGCTCTTGCAATTAACAACAAATGCTTATGCTTCCTCTCCACAACTCCATTATGCTGTGGAGTATATGGACATGTACGTTGGTGCATGATGCCCTTTGCAATAAAAAAATTGCTACAATTGTCATTAACAAATTCTGTCCCATTATTCGATCTCACTTTCTTGACTTTAATATCAAATTGGTTTTCTAGCATATTGACAAAGCCTTGTAAGGCCTCAGGTACTTGGGACTTAGACTTCAGCAAAACATTCCAAGTTGCCCTGCTAAAGTCATCAACAATAGATAAAATATAATGACAAGAATTTATATGAACCCCATATATCAACATGTAAGAGTTTCATCGTTTGTTTTGCATTAACAGAAGCACCAACTGAAAAAGGAAGTCTCTGTTACTTTGCCAAGTGGCATATGTCACAAGGATCATACAACTCCTTTGTATCAATACAAGCAATATGTTTCAATACTGTGAATGAAGCGTGTCCAAGTCTTGAATGCCAAAGCGCAGCATTGTTATTCATTATGGAGTGGGAAATACAAGAATTGGAAAGTACATTTTTGAAGTAAAAAGTATTATCAATTATATTCACTGGTATGGTATCTATACAAGCTTTCACATAGCTATTTATTATAGAGGAATCAAAGGATTTGGAAGTAAGTATATACAGGATTCCCACCACTTCTTTTATAGCAATGATGCTGCTACTCTTCAGATCCTGTATTATACAGTGTGAAGGAAAGAAAGTCAGGTAAGTATCAGCATTTTTGGCTAGTTTATTTAAGGATAAAAGGTTGAACTTGAATGAAGGTAGGTATATAACATTCTCAAGAGTTAGTCTGGGGTTTAATACTACATAGCTGACATGACTAACCATGGTAGTACACAAATCAGGTAATTGAACTAGCACAGGACTCTTAAGTTATCTTCTTTGTCTCGTAAGTTCAGCATCATAACACATATGATTTGACACCCCTGTATCTACTATCCAAACATTCATACCAGATAAGTTCAAATCATGTAATGTTGTGCATTTAGAAACAGCATTACCTATAAAGGAAAAGTTTGTAAATTCTCATCCTATTCCTCTAGAAACTGGCACCTGTCCTTGTACAAGCTTAGCCAGATCTTGCTGCAATATTTGCGTCTGCATCATCAAGCTTCCAAGATCTCTACCTTCGAAAGAAGTTTAAGTATCAAAAGGTGTATCTGCAATTTCAGCAACCAAGTTAGTACTGGCCTTTTGAAACCTGTGCCTTTCTTTTTCCTCAGCTCTTCATACCACTCTAGATACCTACGAAACTTAAAACATATATCTTTAGTGTGTCCCATATTATGACAATGCTTACACTGCCTATCTGATTTTTTTCCAGAATCCTTCCTTTTGTTTCCAGATTTATGATCTCCTCCCTTAGAGCTATAAGCCTCAGCAAGTAAGGTTGTATCTGCACTGTCAGTAGAGAATGTCAAATGCATGTCTCTTTGACTTGCTACCCTTAACACCATACTATAGGCTTTTTCGATGCCAGGTGCGGGATCTAAGTTTAAGATTAACTCCTAACGTTGTCAAATATGTCGTTCAAACCCATGACAAATTGCAATAACTTAGAAGCATCTGCTCTTTCCTTGAGCTTGGCTGTCAATCTTTGACAGCAAATACACCCAGTACACTCACAAGTAGGTATAGGCATGAGCCTGTCAAATTCATCCCAACACTGATTGAGCTTATTGAAATATTGCGTAACCAAATGATTTCCCTATTCGACGGTACTTATTTCCCTCTGCACTTGATACATTTTTAGTGTATTGCATACCCCAAATCGTTTCTCCAGAACCTTCCATAAATGCTTGGCATTGGGAGAATATACAAAACTATCATCGAGATCCTTAGATATAAATTTTTGAAGCCAGGATTTGATCATCGAATCCACTCTCCTCCACTTCCAGTGTTGAACAAAATTTGTAGGTGGCTTTAACGTTCCATCTATGAAGCAAAGCTTATCCTTAGCCTCAAGAGAGGTTCTAATAACCGTGCGCAGCTAAAATAGTTAGAATCAATCAATGGCATCATCACAAGCGCCATGCCTGGATGATCAGAGGCATGCAAGAAATACAGATCATCCTTCATACTTGCTGTAGGTCGAATACAAAACTCTTCTCTATCCGCCATTATCGAGCTAGCCACCAACAATCAAGATCGTTGCCCTTTAAAATCAAGAACTGTATAGCTCTAATACCATGAACAAGTTGGTAACCACTTTTAGAGAGAAGAAAAGATGTATATATTATTTATGAACTCAGTTTCAGGTACCAACTAACGGAACAACTACACTACCAACTGTCAACTAACTAACTATCAAGCTACTAACTACACAACTCATTACTTTCATAGATAACATTTCATCACAAACTCAGTTACAAACTTAACTACGCACAACCAGAACAAAAATACTTCCTAACATACCATCATCTTTAGACACACACCAAACACTACAAGAATCAACTCATACCGTGAAGAATTCCCACTTACCCATAACAAAAATCAATTTACCCACCTTACCATTCATCCAAGTCACAAACTTCATGACTACACCACTCGATTTTACAAACTATTTGGTATGGAGAAATCAAATTAAAGCAATTCTCATTATCTCTGATTTGCTGGGTTATATCGACGGCACCATCTTATCTCTGACCAACGCAAACCCTTCCTCACTGGATTACATCAAATGGAAGAAACATGACTAACTCGTGTATTATTTTCTCACTGGCTCTTTCTGTAGCTCCACTACCAGACTTGCCCTTAGTCACAACATGACTCGCTCTCTCTAGGTCTTTCTTGAAGACCATTTCATGATCTAGTCTGCCTCTCAACGGTCCCTCCTCTGTCAAAAGCTTCACATTGTCAAGAAGGGCTTCCGCACCATCATCACTTATCTAGATGCCATCTCTACCACTACTGAAGAACTTGGCGCAATTGTTAATAACATATCAGATGTCGACCTCGTCCTTTTCACATTAAATGGCCTACCCGCGGATTTTGAGTTGTGTATAATGACAATCGAAAATCGCCCAACCCCCATTACCTTTCCCGAGCTCAAAACAAAACTCTTACTCCATAAACAACGCCTCCTCTCCTTCCACACACTACCGTCATTAGACTCTGCTCTTGTTGCATTCTCCACAGCAAACTACACCTCTCATAGCCGCGACGATGGTAGAGAACCATCTTAATTTTTCATTTAGCAACCCTAATAGGTTTAGACAAACGTGGCAAGCCAATTAATCATTTTCTAGGCCTGGTCATTTTAATGGCCCAACTTAGAACCACTCATATAGTAGACCCATACAACTTTAAGAAGCCCACCAGCCACAAGCTTCGGTCCAATTCCCTTTCCAGACCCAACCTCCACATACTTCCTCTTACCCTAAGCCCAATTTTAACACCAAGCCCTCTAGCCAATGCTAAATACATTGCAAATGGGGGCATATTTTTGCACATTATCGTTTTCGGTATTCAGAATCTTAAATCCGCTCTACTAGCTATCACCACTTTACAAATAACATTACCACAGCCTTTTCTTCCATGAATACTTTACCCAATCATAACACTGCTCTTTTCACCAATAATAATGTCATTAAATGGTTACCTGATACTGATGCCACTGTCCACATGACCCTACATCCCCATATTGTAGAATTTGTCACACCCTATGATGACTCCAATCAAGTTGTTATCAGTAATGGCCACTCTTCCTATTTCATCTACTAGTAACTTAACACTTTCCACTCTTTCTCGTACTCTTCATCTTAATGACATACTGATTGTTTCTAACATCATTACTAACCTTTTATCTGTTGCTAAATTTGTCAATGATAATTACTTTGTCATTGAATTTAGTTCATCCAGTTATGTTGAGAAGGATCTCAAATCCAAGATCCCACTTCTTGCAGGCCCCATCCATATCAACCTCTAGTACTTCTTGTCTTCAAGGCAAAAGTATTCACCTTTCATTTCCTATATCTTCTTGAGTTACTGTTAAACCTTTACAACTAATTTGTTGTGATAACTGGGGTCCTTCTCCATTTTTTGCTCAATCTGGTTCTCGATATTTCATTATCTTTATAGATGACTTTAGTCACTTTACTTGGTTTTTTTCCCTTTAACTCACAAAAATAACGCCTTACTTCACTTTTCAATCTTTCAAAGCCATTGTTGAAAACCTCTTCTCCACCACCATAAAAACCTTTCAATGTGATGGAACTCCTAAACTCACCAATTGCTCTCTATCTTGTTTCTACTAGAATCACTCTTCACATCTCTTGCGCTCTATACACCCCAACAAAATGGTCTTGTTGACAGAAAATTTTGTCACATTATTGAACCTGGTCTTACTCTTCTTCTCCATGCCTCCCTTCCCAAGTTTCTCTAGTATGAAGCCTTCATTACTGTTGTTTATCTTATCAATATATTACCCACCCCTGTTCTTCATTACAAATCTCCACATGAAGTCCTCTATCGTACTCCACCTGACCTTACTCATCTTTGGGCCTTTGGTTGTGCTTGTTTTCCCTTTTTGGGCCTCACTTGTCCAAACAAACTTACATCAAAATTTATACAATGTGTTTTTCTTGGTTATGCCTCCCAACATAAGGATTATCAATGTTTTGATCCCATCACCTCTGAACTTTACATTTTTCATCATGTCCATTTCCCTGAATACCTTTTTTCCCTACAAAAATTTCCCTGTGTCATCCACCACCTTACCACCATCATCTTCTATTTCTTTACCGTTACCTCTTCCTCCTCTACCCTTTACTTCCTCTTCCCCCCTTCTCACAACCACATCTAAATCCAATCCTCCTTTGCATCTCATGATCACCCATATGGAAGACCATACCTGTACCCCTCGTCACTTCTCTGATTACATTACCTACATTATCACCACCCAAATACCTTTTCCGATCCCAAGTGCTTCACTCAAGCTAACAAATTTCCTCAATGGCGCCAAGTCATACTTGATGAGTTCAACGCTTTCCATCGCAATAACATATGGATTCTTGTTTCTTCCCCACCAAACACAAACATTGTTGGATGTAAATGGGTTTTCCTCACTAAATGAAATCCTGATGGTTAAAGTTCAAGAGAACCATCGAGAATTCGTTTAGTGAGAAAAACCCATTTACATCCAACAATGTTGAGCTCGCCTTGTAGCCAAAAGTTATCATCAAACCCAAGGAGTTGATTATACTGCCACTTTCAATCCTATTGTGAAACCAACAACTATTTGAATCATCATTTCCCTGGCCATCTTTCATACTTGGCCTATCCACTAACTTGATGTTAATAATATCTTTCTTCATAGTTACTTACAAAAACCTATCTATATGTCTCAACCTCCTAGCTTTACCGATCCCCATCATCCTCACTATGTTTGCAAACTCCATAAATCCTTATATGGTCTTAAACAAGCCCCTCAAGCTTGGTTTCATCACCTCCGTCAAAAACTCCTTGGCCTTCATTTTATACCCTCAAAATTCGATACCTCTCTCTTCATTCATAAAATCAGCCCTCACACCACCTTCCTCTTAGTTTATGTGGACGATATCTTAGTCACTGATTCTTCACAATCCTTCATCACAACACTTATCAATGATCTCAACTCTGCCTTTTCCATAAAAGACTTAGGTTAACTTCATCACTTTCTTGGTATTGAAGCCCACAGTACTTCTCAAAGTATTCTTCTTAACCAATCACAATACATTAAAGATCTCCTTCTTCGAATTGACTTTGATAAATCTAAGTCAATTCATACACCCATCACTCCATCTCTTACATTGTCTAAAAATCATGGTGTTCTACTTTCTGATCCTAGTGAATATCGAAGCACTGTTGGTACCCTCCAACAACTTTATCTCACCCATCCTAACATTCAATTTGTTGTCAATAAGATTTTCTAATTTTTACAATTTCCTCTTGACATTCATTGATCCACGATAAAATGGATTCTACGATATCTCCACTCCACACCATCTCAAGGCATTCACTTTACCAAATCTCACCACCTTTCTTTACAATCCTATTGTGATGCTGGCTAGGCTGGTTGTCCTGACGATCGATGTTCTATATCTGGTTATTGCATTTTTCTTGGGCCTAATCTTATTTCCTAGAGTGTCATGAAGTAATCCACTGTTGCTTAGTCCAATACCGAAATTGAGTATCGCAACATTGCTCCTGCCTCTACAAAATTATGTTGGATTACTGCTCTTCTTGGTGAACTGAGTTTTCCTACCCTTTCCTTTACCCTTTGGTGTGATAATCTTGCCTTTACATTTTTGGCCTCCAATCTAGTTTCTTATGCTCATACCAAGCACATTGAAATTGATATTCACTTTATTCGTGATCTCGTCGCCAACAAAGCTCCATCCATTTGACACATTTCATCCTCAACTCAGATTGTTAATATTCTAAACAAAACTCTTTCTTCTTTATCTTTTCAACGACTTCAAGACAAGCGTACGATTTCCTTGTAGCATAAGCTTGAGGAGGGCTGATAACATCTCAACAAATTATCTATTATATCTTATATCATTTCACAATATTCACATGTAAATATCTAATTTGTTGTAATCTTCATTTAAGCTTATCACTTAATTTAAATTGAATCAATTCTAAATTGATTCACCTTATCTTATTTAGTGCTATAAATACAACACACATTGTATAGCAATACACACGTAAATACAATACAACATCTTTACATTACATTTTCTTTCAGAAAGTAATATTTCACTTGATCAATTCTTCATTTGGTTGCAAAGTTAATTAATATTGTGCCAATTTTGATATTAATATCATTTAGCATTTATATTGATTAAATATTAAATAATTTTTTGAATAATTTTTTTAAATTATATTTATGTATATTAAAGAATATTTATAAATTACATATTTATATTACATATTAAGTATATATCAAATATAATTGGAATCAAAAGTAAATAAAAAATTTTAAACTTCATTCTATAAATATATTTACTTAAACCAACTTAAATTACAATTATAAGTTCCAAAACATTACAAATAATTTTTAAACTTATAATTTTTTTCAACATTAATATAACGCATATTAACCGTATAATTAAAAAAGATATTGTTTGATTATTTGATGTTAGATGAAAAGATTAGAAATTCTCAAATTTTTGCATCAAGTGTCTACAGTTAACAAAAATGACCCTGTTCATAAATTTAAAATGGGCCAAATTTAGAAAAATTGGAAGAAGGTATGGCAAGTTTTATTATTTAGTTGTTATTACCAATTGAATATGAAGTTAAACATAAGAGATTTAAGGTTTAAAAGGTTCAATCAATATTATACCATTATAAAAATGGTTAAATATTGAATAAAATTAAAGAATTTAAAATATGATTGAAATAGATTAACCTTATCTGTCAAAAATTTTAAATTTTAATTAAAATATTGTTAAATAAAAATTAATTGATTTATTTTAATTTAAAAGAATTTATTAATTTACTAAAATTAACTGAGTAATTAATAAACTAATCGATTTTTAATAACAAGAGTTGTTAAAATAGATCAAACTGGAAAGTTAAAAACTAAAATAAAAATTAAATGATTCAAAAATTAATCATAAAATTTTTAGTCATTGAATGTCACTTGTCACAACCAAATCGTGCCTTGTGTCTTGTGCCTTGTGCCTATGGTAGGTGACAATCTATGTCACAGAATCTTAGTATAGTATATCCTCTTTATTCTCAGTCCACATTAAACTTGGTAATAGGCGGATTGAGGCAAGTCCACTTCTAATGTAGCTCAGCTTAATCTTTTAATAGGCATACGAGGTTGACTTAAACTAAGCTTGTTCGAGCTGTCCAAGAACAATGTTTTTTTAAGTTCATTTTGTCTTAAAATTATGTTATTTAAAAAAAAACCAAAATAATATTATTTTAGAAATGAAGTTCAGGCTATTTGAAATAAATTTAAAGTTAGTACCTTTAAATAATCTTCTTGAGCTTAAAATTCAAAATAATTATAATAAATTATTAATTTAAGTCGATTTAAATAAGCTGTCAATATCTTTTATCGTTATTTTTAAACAAAATTTAAGAAAATAATATTTTAAATTAACAATCACAATGATTTTTTTGATAGTTTTATAATTTTTTAAAATTATTTAACTCAAAAAAATTTCATATCTTTTAATTTATATTTTAAAATTTTTAATTTACATCTAATAATTATAGCAACAACTAATTTATCAGAATGGCAGTTGTGGTCCTTCCACCAGAACACCTTGAACGTGAAAAGGTAGATCCTGAATTCTCAGAGACTAAGCAGATCCATACATGTATCTATAGTACCAAACCAATCCTATCATAATACTGTACACAGATCGTTCCTCATCTTGAGCTAAGCACCAGAAATAAACAGAAAAAACAAAAAGATGATCCCGAAAGTTGCAGTGTTAATCAGGGAAGAACTTGTCAACTTACAAGCTAACAACGAGCACATTACTCATCCTGTAAACCCCATCTAAGGTCTGCAAAAACTTTCGGCCGGCGAAGGGATTCCTGGTTGCAGCAGCCTTCATCGAAGTTCTGAGAGTAACTCACTGCATCGTAGTGAAACGACAGAGGTTTCGAACCATATATGCTGCTTTTACCATCTCGTACTAGCCTCCTTATGAAGTTTCTCCATCTCCGAGTTCTTCCGCTACTGTTTCCATTGGTGCTACAGCGACGAATACCGGAGTACTCAGTCTCTTCGTACATGGGTGGGCACGTAGGAGACCATGTCACGCATCGCGGAAGATGAGAAGATCGCCGGTGAATAACTTCTCTTTCCATCGCAGCACACAAGAGAGTGACGACTCACGAGGCTTTGGGATAGCATTTCATATACATATATAGAAGGTTACATAGTAGGTATGGCATATATCAAAAATAATATTTTAACAAACTAAGATATCTTTTTATAGTAAGGATACCTAATCATAAAATCAATATTTATGTACGGAATGCATTTACGTTTCTTTTATTAGTATGGGGTGACTCACCAAAAGCTTCACTTTCTGTTGTCATGAAAAGGAATATCAAGAAAGGTTCAAATTTCTGTTACGCAACTTCTATGCTTTTTGATGATTCAACAAAGATAATTAAAGTAAAAGATACAAACTTAGTAATAACAATTAAAAAGTACTGATTATTTTACCTTTATACACAGTTTTATTCAACGTAAGGCGGTGAATGAGACTTTATATATGTAAGATAGGACCTAGGCCAATCAATTTATTAGTTGATGACTCAACTAGACCCTTAACCTGCTAAACAAAACAAATAGCAGTGGTTGAGAAAAAATGATTAACAAATTAAATCACTTTAAGGAAATCTTAATAACATACAAAATTAAACAATTTTTATAAATTAAACAATTTTTATAAACCATAAAATAGATTAATATTTATTTAATTAAAAATTTTCTTTTATAAGTAATTAGTAATGAAAATATTCTTCTTTGAGCATATTTAAATTCTATAATTTTATTTGATATTTATTATATGTCGCTTTTATAACGATACAATATTGATTAAACTATTAAATATTAATTTTTAATTTGATTTTTAAAATTGTTATATATTTTATAATTTATTAGTAAAAGTGAAAAGAAATTGAAGATGATAAGAGGGAGATAAGTAGTTAAGAGCATGTGATTTTGGTACAACCAGACCTGCACCAGACATGCCCACCACCGAAATGTGTAGGGACTAAAGGTTATCGTCGTGTTTTTGTATCGCTTTGTGTGAGAAAGAGATAAGAGCTGCGTGGAGAGACTGTCGTATGCAAAATTATTTACTCCACTTAGATTCTCCGTCTCCATCGCCATTTCTTGTTTGTCGTCTTCTGTCTGTAACATGCGGTCAGAAATTAACGAGTAATATACGACTCCGTACTCCGTAGAGTTTAATGGTTGGCCGCTGGAGGGCTTATTAATGTAACGAAATAAAATGTGATATACGACTCCGTAGAGTTTTATTGTCGCGCAGGTGGCTTGCGCAATAGCTCGGGGGCATGGTTAGGAGGATTTGTACATAATATTAGAAGATGTTTCTCTATTTCAGCCAAATTTTGGGGAGTTCTATCTGAACTTTAGCTTACATGACATTTGAGATATCTCCGGATTGTATTATAAGTCGAGTCGCTAGTAGTGCTAAATATTTTATCATCTTCATCTACGCGTTCAATGTTCCTCGATCTCCTTGTCCTAAGCATTAATGCGTTTTTTACTTAAAATTGGGTCATTCTATCACGCGACATTCATAAATAGGACAACCGGTATATGGACTGGCTTGTTAATTTTGCAACTCAGTTTGAGCTAGGGAACATTTTTTTAGAACATACACCTACAGGGTGCCTTTTAATCTTCTTAAAGGATGTCATAATTTGTTTCCTACTACTAATGCTATAATTTGTATCAGTTTTTTTTTTTGTAAAAAAAGAATAAGATAAAATATGAAATTCTCATATTACATTTTATTTTATCTTAAATAGTAAAAAAAAATTGATTTAGAGGTTTAAAATGTAATGTAAAATAATAAACAACTTTACACTATATAACATTATAAACTGTTTATCCAAATAACATTTCACTATATTACACTTTCTATTCTTCTCAAACTATAATTTTCTAATATTATATTTATTTATATTTCATTTTATTATATTCTATTTTATTCTATTAAAAATTTTACGTCCAACGAAACATAGGTAAAAGTCGACCTTTAAATTTGGAGTCAAGTTTAACTTCTCATTTTGTATTTTAAAATTTAACATTAAAAAATAATTAAATTTAGTTTACATTTTATTAAATTTTGGATCGTTCAAATTCAATTAAACTAAATTCAAATTTTAACTGATTGTAACCACTCAAGCTTGGATTATAATTAACTGAGATTAGGTTCAAACCGACATTATTTATAGTCGTTGTTCCTCTTTAGTATTGCAGTTAATTGCAGGAAACAATTAATTACTTAATCATTAAAGTGTAAATTTTCATTTCTATTGCTTAGCTAGTTAAAATTATTATTGTGAAAGTAATAAGACTGAGATATAAAATTATGATCAAATTAGAAAAATGTTAAACGGAGGTTTCTCTTTTTTTTGTTCTATGCGTGTTATTAAAAAGTTTACAAGTTATAAATTATCGTTTAATAAGCTCAATATTTCATTTAGAGGTTATTATTTAAATTTAAATTATTTAGGAGGCCTATCTACTAATTCTTGCATGCTTGTGGCCTACACCAGAAAGGTCGGAATCAAGGTTTTAAAAATGTGGTACGTAATTGTAGTTATATTATAAATATTAAAATCGAGGGTTTAAATTGCAAATTGTAATTATAATTCTTCCGATGATGTCATAAATTATAGTCCAAACTATGGTAATATTTGTACTGTCTTAAATTATATTTGCATGTTTGTAATTATTGTCGTAATTAGCCATTTATAATTTAAACTTTGATTGGAATTATTTCATATTATATGTCCCATTTTTATTAGGAATGAGTGGACAGGCTTAGTCTGATCTAATATTCATTGCATACAATTTGAGATTAATTTTAATTTGATTTTATCTAAAAATTCGGACTTAAAAAAACTTTTCAAGTTCTATCTTATTCAAGTCTTTTTTTTTAATGGGATATTCTCATACTTAGTATTTTTATGTTATTTTACTGTTTTATTTTTATTTTTTATTTCACTTGAGTTATTTAGAAATAATTTTTCTACAAGTTAATGATAAGATTGCTTACTACTAGACCTCCTTATATCTTGCCTTTCATCTAAATTTCTAGTAAATATTGTTATTGTTGGTGGTAAATTCTCATATGCTTACTAGGAGCCATGTGAAAACCTGAAAAATACTTTAGTGCATGTGAAATCATTGGGAAGAAGTAGAATTCACGTGATGGTGAGCAGGAAGCAGCTTGAACAAATTAGTGTGCTTACAGAGGAAGAAAATGTTGCAAGCCATTGTTTTAATTTAGTCAGCTGGTTACTGAAACTCAAATTTTCTATCTATTGGTGAAAATAAACTTAAGTTCCACCTAAAGAATTAAGCTGGAATAGCTCAGTTGGTTAGAGCGTATGGCTGTTAACCACAAGGTCGGAGGTTCAAGCCCTCCTTCTAGCGCCTTTCATTTTTAAGTTTCAGCCCAAGGATGGACCAGCCAACCTTGAGCTTGATTATAAATTTTTCACTTAAACTTGAGCCTTAGATCTAAAGCTTGATTCGGGTTGACTCAACATTATTTTTTTTCAAATTTAAAAATTTGCAAAAGTATCATTTTATTTAAAACGATATTATTTTTTAAAATTTTTTGGGTTTTGAATTAAGTCATGTGGGATACAACCCAAGTTCTTCCACTTACCTGTAATCTCAGGAAACATGCTTCCATCTTTTGGTATTAGAGAATTATGTGTACTAGCTTTTGCCCAATGCTACCTTTCTACTGCTCTGGGGCTTCAAATCATTTGTCTTTTGAATGTTATAGTCACTATTTACTCTAAATATGGTTGTCTAATCATTATATTTTTTTCTCGTTAAGGGTGTCGAACTCATTCCTTCAGAGAAC
>JANITW010000234.1:61300530-61312166 GCA_027564335.1 Erythroxylum williamsii | reverse complement strand
TAACAAAAATTTTTTAATCATATTTTAAATTCTTTAATTTTATTTAATACGATCGAACTAAACCTTTTAAATCTTAACCTTCTTATTTTTAAATTTCAGTTTGATTTTGAAAATAAATTTTAGTTCACACAAAAATAATTGATAATTAACGAGGGAGCTTGCCTTTGAAGATACTGAATAATAATCTCAAGTATTGTACAGTAAAAGATTAAATATATATAAAAAGAAAAAAAAAGTCAAACTGAACAACCAACCAACCAACTAACAGTTCACCTGATAAGCAACGAACGAACACTCAAAGCCACCGCCACCGATTTCGATTCCAAATTCCCAAATTTCGCCTTTCCGGATACAAGTTTTGGAAATTCTTCCTCCTTCTGTCTTTGCTGTTATTGCTGAAGTAAAGGTCAGATCTTTTCCCAAGCTTTTAGCTCTTTGAATTTCAGTTCTTCCAAGAATCAATCTGTAGAAACCGGAATTCAAAATGGCTCGAGCAGGAGGAATAACCAACGCAGTGAACGTTGGAATAGCGGTGCAAGCCGATTGGGAGAATAGGGAATTCATTTCCCACATCTCTCTCAATGTTCGTCGCCTCTTTGATTTCCTCCTTCAATTCGGTACCATGCACTCACCTTTATACTCTTCCTTCGATTTTTTGAGATTGATTGATTGATTTTAGTGGTATCCAATTCGTTTTTCGGTTGTGTAGAGGCTACTACCAAGTCCAAGTTGGCTTCGCTTAATGAGAAGCTTGATACTTTGGAACGACGTCTTGAGCTGCTCGAAGTCCAAGTTGGTACTGCCACAGCCAACCCTTCTCTTTTTTCAACCTGATTTCTTGTGTTTTTTCAACTGGGTACTGTTCTGATTCTGCTGTAATTGCCCATAAGAACTTGGTTCGCAAATATAGCATCTGTTGTATTTGTTTGTCTCTAATATGTTCATCATTTTGTATCTGGGTTTAGGTCAAAACCCAGTCTTTCAACTTTTGTTTGCTAATATAATGCCTTATAGTGATTGTTATTTACTGAGCAGCAAACTGCTGCACTCGCTTATGGTTTACTGAATTCCGAATGGATTATTCTGATTTTGGCATCTTATGCTTTATGGTAGACTGACAATTTTGGTTCGTCTTTGTGAGTGGAAAATTTTGCTAAATTTGTCTTTTCCGAGCCTTTAAGTTAGTATCTGCAGAAGGAGCATTTTACACCTGAACCCGATAGTTAGTCTGAACATCAGTGACTCATTGAGAGCACAAGGCTGCTTGATCTTCTTAGGTCCCCTCATTACGTATAAGATCTTTAAAATATGCGAAATCTGTTTATCTTGGAGTGGCTAAAATCTTTTTCAGCCTTGCGTGGTAAAACAAGTGTAATATCATGAAAAATGAAATTGGTTTCTGTATTGGCTATCAAATTCCTAAACCAAAATAGCAGCAACATGGAAAAATAGTTTTTAAGCTTTAATGTCTGGCCCGCTGGACAACGAAATGGAATAATAAAATGGCTGTTTGTGGTGATCCCACTTGGTTTCAAACTATTAAATCACCAGTGATTCATAAACAGTTAAATTGTTTGATCCAAAAAGGAAAGCAAAGGAAGAGAGAAAAGCCTACAAGACACTATCTTATTGTAATCTGTGCCTTTTGTCTTGTGCTACATCTGTTATCCACCTGCACTCTACAAAGAAGTAAAATGATGAGAATCTATTTCCCTAATTGCTGGCTACCAATTCTATTCATTCCATTTATTTGAGATTGTCATTTTGCTAGTGCACTGCTTTGATGTTCAAATTCTTCTGCTGTTTCATAGTTGATGAATTGAACATCAGACTGTAAATCTCAACATAGTTCAATGAACCATTCTTCCTGTTAAAATCATCTCAGGTGTTTACCTTGAGAGCCTGTGAATTTTGAGAAGAAGAAAATGAAAGATCATATTATAGCATGAGTTTGAGAAAAATTTTCAAAAATCATGCTAACAATAATTTCTCAAGCTCATGCTAACAATACCAAACTTCTGTTACCAATTTATGCTTGTGTGCATGATTGTACTGAAAAATGCAAGATTGTACTAATTCCTTCAAAATTCTTGCTGCAGAATGAGATTCTTCAATTTGAAATACTTTGAATAATCAAATTAAGCTTGGGTAATGAAACAGACAGCTAGCTCCAAAATCTCTTAAAGATGAATGTTGGAATTTCCACGATAGTTTTTTGTAACTGATCATATGATGGTAAATCAATAATCACTTTTTGATTGGGAACCATAGCAAAACCATCTGCTATCTAGGCTCTGGAGGAGCCAAGACTTGTGTGTTAATTGGTGATGGCTCTGGTGGTGTTGGAGCTGGTGGTGATAGGGGAATTTTCTTATCTAGTGCTATTGAGAAGCGATTGGAACCTCCCAAGCTATAACCTCCTATGCTGTCTATGGACTTCATATATTCAGATGCATTGTTCTCTATAATCAGAGCATCTTCCAGCTCCCTGACAATGTCAGCCATGCATGGCCTATAAGCAGAGAAAGGCTCAATGCATGCCAATGCCACTTCCACTACTCTCCACATTGCCTCTACATGGTAACCTCCTTTTATGTTCAGGTCAACAATTTCATCGATCCTTGACTCTCTTATAAATGGTTTTGCCTGCAGTAAAGTGCTTCTGTCAATCGACACCATAACGGTCTCTAATGGGTTGTGCAATGAAGCAAACAAACACAAACATGGACATGCAATACATCATGAAGCCTTAAATATGAGTTCCATGAGGGGCAACAGATATCTGAAGTGGTATGTTGAATTTCTTTTTATCACTTCTTCCAGGGAAAGCATTACGAAAGTCAACACTTAAAGTATGAGAAACAAACACTTGGACTCACCCATTCAACCAAACTCCACTCATTTCGTGGCCTTTGTACGTTGAGAGGCTCCCGACCACTAACAATTTCTAGGAGGACCACCCCAAAGCTAAAGACGTCACTTTTTGCGGATAGACGCTGGGTTGAGTAGTACCTGAACAGAAATAGTTATGGCAGTTGGAACTGTTATTAGAGGTTGTGTTTGCATAACAAAAGCATGGGACTGGCATTGGCAATTATCTGGTCAGAAAAGCCTTTCAAGCAGCTGTTTTTTGCTTACAATTCTAGGTACTACCTATGCTCATGAAGAGGGTTAGAGTAAATACAATCAAAGAAAATCACGGATTAAGCACAGATGGCATCCCCCTTCTGCTGAAGAAACTTATAATGTAAGTGGGCAAATTTCACTTACTCTGGATCCATGTATCCTGCTGTGCCTCTTACTTCGAGTGATGCGCCACTATCCCCTTCTTGAGGAGCATATTTCGAGAAGCCAAAATCTGCAACTCGGGCATTCATGCTGTGATCTAGAAGTATATTGCTCGACTTTACATCCCTGTGTATAACACAACGTCCTGCGAACGTGTGAAGATACGCCAAACCTGAAATTGTTAAAGAGACTTTAAGCATGTGTGGCACCATCTGTTGTTAGTGAGGCAAAGAAATGAAGAAGGATTGAGAAGAGTGAATCCAAACAGAAGAAAAGGATGTAGCTTAAGGAATCAGATAAAGTAATTCTATTGAAAAAAAAAGTGTTTTATGTGAGTCATTTTACTTTCCATCTTTCTTCTTTGCTAGTTTTGTGTTCTAACATACTAGGGTATTCACATTAAGTTTTCCCAAGAAACAGTTAGAGCAGCTGTCACTGTCTACTTGAACAAGAGTTTTTCCCTTATCCCAGTTTCGGCATATATCCTGTGAAGATTTACAGCTGCAGTTGTTATACTACTTGCTCTTCTTGATTTTGTCATTTGATTATGGAATGAATATCATTAAATAGCCAAGATGATTGGTTAATCTACCTTCTTGTCAGTACTTGCTTCTATTTCTTGGTGTGCTACAAACTTGCAGTCAGCCCTTTTACAATTGAGAGCTACATGTAATCTCATTGTTTTTCCTCACCTCAAGGTCTCTGAAACAATTGAAGAGGGAATGCAACTGACAGCAGTTAGGACTTGTGAGCTTCTCTAATAAGTTCTAATTGTGGTTTATAAAATCAATCACGAGCTTGGTTTTTGGATAGGAAGTGATCACCAGCCATATACTTCATTGGTTCATCTTACAAATCAAAAGAAACTGAAGGACCAACATTTTGCGGTTCCAAGACTTTTTGTAAAGATCACTCTCCATGATTTTTGCTCATATGTCTAAGTTTCTAAGCTTCAAAAGGATTCCTAAACTCAGTGTTGGTGTTTCTTTCACCAATATAAACTGTTTGACAAAGCATCGTGTACTCTAGCAAATGGAAGAGTGCAGAAGCTTAAGCAACTTCCCAGCTGCTTGATTAACCTGTATCCTGTTGCAATGTTTTACATTGAATACAGTCATCCAAGAATATGGAATATTAGCGTGTTGCCCTTTGAAGTCTACCTTACATGCTTTGAGATGTTATTGTACGATTGTTTCAGACCTTGGTGCCATAATATTCACAATGCAGAGATGTTAATTGGGCAGCAATGTTTAGGAAATCAGTAGAGCTTCAATGTCAAGATGGATTTTCAGATTTATTCTTTAGCAGAATGAAAAGTCAGTATTGTGGTTTAGTCTGTATGCTTGTTCTTAGTTTCACTATAGGAACAACTTAGCAGAATATTTTGAGTTGTTGATACACACTACTACCTACCTCGAGCAGCACCAAGAGCAATAGAAAGTCTTGTTGGCCAGTCCAGAATTTTTCTTTTGGCCGCTTGCCCTGTTAAGGAACTGATTATTAGGAGAAGATGAACTTGAGAATAAATTAGTTGGTGGGGCTTTTGGTGAGAAATACCATAGAGACGATCTTGCAGAGAACCATTCGACATGAATGGATAAACTAGGATTTGTTGATCATTTTCACTACAGTAACCAAGAAGAGGCACCAGATTCTCATGCCAAATGGCTGAAAGAAGGTTTAACTGTACCATAAATCAAAAGTGATTGTCAGTTTGGAGTATATGGACCTGAGGTGGGAAGAGTTGATTAGAGCTGAATTGTGATGGAAGGCATTAAATACCTCATTCTCAAACTCCCGAGTTCCTTGAGTTGAAGTTGATGATCGGACCTTAACTGCTACTTCTTGACCATCATGTAGCTTCCCACGGTATACTGATCCAAAGCCACCTTCACCTATCAAGATTTTGTACTTTTGGGTGGCACTCTCAATGTATTCCAAAGTAAACATTTGAATGGTTATAGACTTCACAACCAAGTCATCTTTACTTGTCACGGAGAAAACAGCATCTGCCAATGTAAAAGCTTCGGTGAGGAAGGATGTATCCAGCAATGATGACATACAATTGCAAGAAACATGGTAAGTGAAAAATCATATTTACCAGAAAAGGAATGGTGAATTGCTAGCTTACGCATGTATTTTCAAATAGATAAGTTCAAGGTTTTTTCCTATCTATTGAATGTTGTAATACTATTCTTGCTGGTAACTTCAGCTTCTTTGACTACTATCGTGGAGGTAAAACTAACAAAATTTGCAAATACAAAAACAACTGGAGTTAAAAAAGAAACTCAATACAATATTTTAAAGTGTCAGAAAGCTTATAGAAAAACTTGGATTATGAGGACTCGATTATGAAACTCTTGAAGGTGGACGAGAAGTTGATTTACAAGTACACACAAAGTGAAGTAGACAATGTTTACTCACTGGTGGTTGAAAACCTTTTGCCGTTGTTGTTTCTCTTAGCCCTGAATCTTCTTCTGTACATGTGTACAACAACAATTCCCACCGCCACCGTGAATATGACAGAACCGCATGCAGCAGTGCCTATGACTATTCCATGCGTGCTACTTTGTGATTCTTGAAAATCATCACATGCCCCAGAGCTGAAATACGTTGCATGAATTGTTAGTGTGCCGTTTTCCCCACTTTCTGAAACCAAATGATCAAACATAGGCAATAGGTTCATACTCTGTTGTCACTCCTGATCTGTTAAAGCTGGAAGGAAGCTCTGAACTTAAATGAAGATTACATCCATAGTATCTATGGACAGGCAGAAAAGTAGTGAGTTTAGTATAGCAGATTTTAGAGAAAGACGTAGCCTGCCTAAATGCTCTTCATCACATAGCAAAAGAAAAGGGGTCGGGGGTTACAGTGTTGCCAATTGTGGGAGTTGAAGGAGAGAATCTGGAAGAGATCCCTGTAGATCATTGTTTCTCAAGTCCCTGAAAATTGAAATATAGATAAGATAATTGCATGTGCGGTACTGATTGTCGTGCTAGTTCCTGCTAAAGAAAAGGAAATTAAGCATCTTGTCCACTTCATTTTGGAGGAATTTCATTTCTGATAACAGTATATCTATTCTCAAGGTCTGCAGATATCATAGTTAGGCAAAAGATCAATCATTAGAGTTGAACAAATCACAGAGGAAAGCAAGAAGATTACACTATTTTCAACATGGAGGATGCTGGGAATGATGGGATATAGGTAGTGAAATCATTGTTGCTGAGGTTCCTACACACAGTAAACAACAGAAAAATAAAAATTTTTCTTATGAACACTAAACATTGGTGACAGCTGAAAAAATTGGATAACAGCATAATCAACCATACAATTCATTTAGGTAAGGAAGCTGCGGAATGCTGGCAGAAATTGCTCCAACAAGATTATTTGCAGATAGATCCCTGAAAAATTGGTCAGATAAATATAGAATCTAACTAAATACCACGATCATGGCGTAAACTCTCCAATTCAGTGTCAAGGTATATCTTTCCAAAAAAATGGGAAAACAAAAAGCGACTTACAGCTTGGAGATTACATAAGACCCATTAATATTATTACATGTCAGGCCTTCCCAAGAAGTTGGAAGACAGGGATCTCCGAACCAAAGCTTCGACATTTTAATTTCCTTGTTATGCTCCAGTAGTTCATCTGCCACATTGTTTATCACTTCCACTGTAGATCGAAAGCTAACGTAAGTATCTATATGAAAAATGAATAAACGAGATTCTATTTTGCATCCAATCTTGGGGACTTACCATCTCGTTGATTAGTTCCTTGAACCCAAGTCTTCACCTGCAGGATCTCATAGGCATTTAAGATTGGTCCAAAGTCGGATCCATTTCTAAGCCTTGCTAGGGTCAAGTTCAGAGATCCTGTAGCTGCGACATTGAGGGGGACATCGATGTATTTAGATCCATTAGCCAATATGTCAAATCTGTCGAGCTTGATCTCATTGTTAATGTAGATGTCGAACACTCTTTGTCCTTTTTGGACAGAAGCATTTAGTTCATAAAAATAGAGGAACACAACATAGTTGTACTCCTGGGTGTCAAGGTCATTATGTTGAAATTCCAATCTGTCTGGATGGTAGAGTGCTGTTTGGAGAACCTGTGACGGCACTGGTCTATCAGGAATATACAGAGGAGTGGACAAAACTGATGCTGATGGAGGAAGTGTTTCAGGGTCGGGACTTCTCCAAATCCTGTCGAATTCGTCAACTGGGTATCTGAAAATGAGTTCACACATATTATAGGCATTGTTTCAACCCCAAAAATCTCCATCATTTGCAGTACAATTACTTGAAACATAATGGATACGTTAGCTGTAATGAAACGTGATTACCTTCCTGAAGTTTTTAACATCACCATGTTCATAAGAGAATTACACTTGGTGTCTACTGACTTGTAATTTCTCATTAAAGGTGTGTTATTTCAAGGTCCTTACTTTAATTACCCTTTTCAGAATTGAATTCTTAGCCCTTTCATCAATTTGAGCTTAACACATATCAACTTATGAATTAACTTTTTTCAAGCCTGTTTAGAAATCGAATTAAAATTGTTGTGGAATTAGCCTAAACTTGAGGGTTAGGATCGACTTCAATCTTTCACTTGTTGAGTTTATGATGAAGAAGAGTAGAGCATATACCTGATATCAGCTCCATTGTTCCCTACATCGATCCTGGTAATCAAGTTCAGAACAGTAGTAGCATTTCCCTGGAAGTATTTTGAATTATCCAAGGGCCTAAGTTCAAGTTGTGAGATATATGGGTCCCCTTTGTCATAAGCTAAACAGAAGTCTATATTCTGCTCGGCAGCTCTAAAGATGCCCTCCACTACCTCCACGTCCTTGGAAGAGTTCACTGCATCTATAGGTGTGACCCCAATTAAAACATCAAATGAAGAAACTGAAGTTCTCACAGAGTCACTGGAAAGGAACGTTCCTCTTATCAGATAGTCGCTGTCACGTGTTGTTGGCAGCTTGTAGCATATCTTTTCTGAATGAATGTAGAAAACTCGAACTTTACCATATGTTGTGTCATTTAAAGCTGCCCTGAATGTATCATGGCATTGCCATTTTGTAGAGTCTGCTTGAAAGATTCCATTGTCTGATGTATAATTTATGCCATTATTATCCTTAAAAGAAGATTCAGCACAACTTGCAATGCTCACAAACCCTGGAAAAGAAATAACGTAAAGAATATCAAATCTTGAAAGGTTAAGAATCTAAAATTGTGCTTTACTATGGACCAAATGAGAAAAATAAAATGATTTCTATGTAACAAAAAAGAAGGAATATTTACAATAGACTTAGATTTGCAGATACTGACTGCATGATTTTAAATTGTGCTTCGCAAGTATTTGTATAACGTAAATATTCATATATGCAGGAATTGGAGAATTTGCTGCCATTCAATCCTGACAGATGACTTGTTTGCTTCACACTTTTCAAAGAAGATCCACTTTCTCAACCCATCGCAACTTCAAGCTTGTGATTTTCGATTATATTTTTTAATGGCATAGCGAATCTTGCATATATTCCCAAGTCAGTGGTCGCACAGGACCTCAGATCGAGAATAATAAAGAGAAACATACAATAGTATCATATTAACTTCACAAATTATGATCTATACTTCCTTTAGTTGACTTTTAGATCCAGATCACAAGGTTTTTATCCACAAGAACTCAATTAACAGGTAAAAATAATGAAAGATCAAGTCTTGATTCCGAGACTTCTGGAAGAAGACCATGTCAACTGATTGAATTTACCAGAAAAGCTTGATAATACCAGAAAACTTGTCAGTAAAACTAACCTGGCTGTGCGCAAGTTAATTGAACAAGTATGAACAGGCAAAGAATAACATCAAAACCAATCCTTAAGATCCGAGTATGCATTCCTTCCATCATTTTCTCATTTTAAACGGAGCTCGACCCATCTGGTCTCAAAAACATGATCAACCCTACTATATTTCAAGCCAATTTTTTTTCTTCTGCAGTCCATTACAAGTATCTGAATTCAGCTTTTTTTCCTTGACAATCACAAAGTTGCAAGAAAAGAAATAACTATCACCTAGTCGTTGGAATTCAATCCTGGAAAGTAAGGTTTCTAGGAGTCAAAACATAGAAGAATCATCATCGGACGGTAACTCTGGCAAAAGGGTATCAAAAAGATGTCAGGTTTTTGGTGAAAAAGAGTATGATAACCGTAGGTTTGACTTCAAACGTAGAAGTTAAAGAAGAAGATGACTAGGAAGAAATAGAGAGAAAGAGCTTGATTCAGAATAATCCAAAAATGATAACACTTTCAGGTTAGATTATTGGCATATTAATTATATTAAAACTTGGTTTTGGTAGTGGTTATGTAAGTATATGAGTTTAAATTAATCTGGTTTAAATAATAGGCGGAGCAACCCTTTGTTTTCGTCTGTCTCCTTGTCCATTACCAAGGGGTGCAGCGTCATGAAAATAGGGTTTGGTTTCATTAGCAAATACCAGTCCATTGTGATGTGCTTGAGTAAGCTATCCTACTTGCTGGCTTGTCATTCGGAATTAAATGGAGCCATGGATGTAGCACAAGAAAGCTACTGATCTATTAAGACTCATCGGTACTAAATTATCTGCAGAACTTCAGAAACGTCGCCCTGTACGGGGGAATTTAGGACATGGAGATTTGAAAACCATGGCTGGAAAGCAAGTTTGTCTGCGCACATATTTTGATGAGAAGGGTGCTTGAAATTGTTTATTCTGTGATTTTGGAATATGCTACAATCATAATTAAGATTGAAAAATTAGTTTTGATTTGATTTATTTTATTTTAATTTAATGGAAAAAAATTTGAGTTGATTGAGTTTGAAATTAAACTTAAATTGATAAAAATTAAACTTAAAACGATTCAACTAATCTTTAAAATGATATCATTTTAGCTCTAATCTTAAGTAATGTACCTGTTTAGACTATATGAGCCAAACAATCTAAATTCGATTTAATTTTAGTACATATTTTTAAAAAAAAAAGTTGAGTCCAATCTAACCGAACTTGATCTATAATCAATTCAACTATTTTTGATATTGTTTTAAAATGTAAAGTAATTAAGTATTTTGGTTTAATTTAAGTTTAGAAATCAAAAAATTAAAAAGAATCAAGTCATATCCACCTCTAATCAAGATTGATACAAACATAATTACAAATAATAGAACACAATTAAGAGAAATTATGATATCCAATTATAATTTATATAATTTATAATGATAATTACAATTTGTATTTTGTAATTTCAATTTTAGGTACGAGTCAAAAGTTGCATATACTTATAGATTAGTACAATAATTTGTGTTAATGTAGTTATAATTGGGATTAAGGTTAAAGCTAATGAAATATCAAATTTCCAATAAAAGGTGTGATCTGCAAACCATCCAACTATGATGGAGAAATATGTAGCTTACACACGTATATATGATCAATGACTTGGTTACTTGACTTCATGTAAAAACCCTAATTGGTTATTACCAACTTCGCTTCCAATGCAGAAATTGGCATAAAATAATTAACTTGAGCTTGTAATTAACAGTAATTAGGTTAATAGGGTTGATATGATTCTTAAATAATTACTAATCTAGCTAGGAGATTGACGACACAGGCACCAGAATTTCATTGCTCAAAATACAAATTACTGTAAGCTGAGTCTTTTATGGAAGTTTAGTTTATAAAATGCAATATTTTAAAAATCAAACCGGAAGTTAAACGATAAGATAAGAGGTTGAAAGTTTAAAAGGTTTATCTGATATTAGATCATCGTAAAATCGGTTAAAATTGAATAAAATTAAAGAATTTAAAAAATGATTGTAAAACACTACAAGAAAACTCACGTTTTCCGACGGAATATTCCGTCGGAGAATTTGTTATTTTCGTCGGAAATTATATTTGCCGACGGAACGAGACGAAGGAAGAAATCGTCGTAAACATGGCCGTCGTTATAACTTACCGACGAAAACATTCCGTCGTATTTTGTCAACGGGCAACCGACGGAATATTATCCGTTGTTGTTATGTTGCGACGGACATTGATTTAAAATGGCATCGGTGAAATTAATATATCACCGACGGAATATGTCCGTCGGTATAATTTAGGGACGGAACCACCGTCGCAACGTTTCGGAAGTAAGTTATAGCGTTAACGACGGAATTTCGGACGTCGCCAAATTTAGTTCAGGTTATGTGCCGACGGTATGTTCCATTCCGTCGGTAAATATTCACCGACAGAATTGTGTATTCCGTCGGTGAAATAAAAATGGTGTAACCCATTAGGTGCATATATAATTGGACATCCACACATCAACCAGTACATCAAAGCTTT
>JANITW010000234.1:61258140-61269444 GCA_027564335.1 Erythroxylum williamsii | reverse complement strand
TTTGATCTATAAACAAAATTTTAAAGTTAAAGCCTGAAGCAGCAAACTACAAAACCGACAAACATAGGCATTCGTGCACCTTCATATCTGTGAAATTGGTTTTGTTCTGAGCCAGTGTGGCTGGGAGAAATTTGAAGAACGGGTCTTCATGCCTTCTTGAGTCCGTTGGGAAGAAGTTGTTACTATTAACTTTTTTCCTCTTCTCCTAGAAACTGAATACTTGAACTTGCTTTATTAGGCTGATCAGCCAAATCATCTTTTAGTCAGTCACCAAAGTATGTAAATTTTATCTAAATTGGATTGCTTTAGCATTATATATCTAATCTACAATGTCAGAAAACTGGTTCAGCTCATATAAGCTTCTGATAATTTTCGATTATTGACTTCTTGTGGACAAGTCCACTTGCAATGTCTAATTCCAGCAGCAGCAGAGTTGACGATTTCCACGAAAACAAATGAGATTACAGTTTAGATGACAATTAGTTCCAACATCATTGGACTCTTGTAATCCTTTAAAACTATTAGCATATCGTCCGGCATGTAGTTTCCACTTAGAACTAATACCTGGTGTCTTCTTAGTTGCATCCAAGGAACAATAGCCAACGTAAGCATCAAAAGGATACCTAGAAATGGCATCTAAAACTCATGTGGGCAAAAGTAGTTTCCTTTACAATGACAAAGACCCTCTTACAATGATCAAGACTCAGACTTTCCCGTCTCTTTGTAATAACCATAGCTAAAAGGGCATGTAGCAGAAACAGTAAGTTCACACGTACTACATCTGAATGACTCCACTGTACTGCTCTTCTGTTCGTACGAACTACTAACCAACAGCTCCTTGTACTGACACCCCTCAGGACATGAAGACCAAAACAAAAAAGGTGTGAGTGCTCGCTTAATGATGCACGTCTGTCCATCTTTAGTCACGCTTCTAAGCACTGTCTTTCAGTTTTCTAAATCAAGGATGAAGACAGTGAACGCTTAGCTAGCTCGAGGGGTCAGTTCCAAGCACACAAAATTACATTTTTATACAAATGCAATAATGCAATTTTTGGTTGGAAAAGTCCTATTGATGTGAACTAGAATCCATTCTCCCTGAAATTTCCATGATCTTTCATTCCTTTTTGGATTATTATGGGAATAAAAAAAAGCATTCTTGAAGTGATTTTGAAGGAATCATAAGTTCAATCAATAGAATAAGAAACAGTCAATCTCAATTTAATAGTTTTTTTCTAAAAATGTATGAATTTACAAGAAGTTATATTTGATGGTTGGTAGTTACCAAAATAGAGATAAGGTGATCTTTAGTTTCAAAAGGACAAAATTGTCATTTCGATTTACTTACAAAGGTAGTTTACTAGTCAACTCAAGCAACTTCCCAACTATAAATTACCTGTCCTTTTATTCACCGAGCCACCTAAAACCAAAGCATCTCCGGCCAACCACGGAGCATTTTCCTAAACAACCGTAAGATCACAACTTTTTCGGTTACTTCTAAATGCGTACACACCCATTTGGCTAGTTTAGCAGTTGATGTATGTATGATGATAAACGGCTGTACAAAAGCCTCAGGTTGTTAATGATTTGCTTCGCTGATCGGAGCTTTGTTGTTAAGATTAATGTTTCACTAGATCGTAGGTTTTTGATACTATTTTGAATTTGTCGTTCTGGTGGTTCCTTTCATTTCCTTGGTTTTATCTGAAAACGAAAGAGTTGATTGTTATTAATTCTTTGAATATAGATATGGAGGTAGAGAAAGAGATGGGACATGAACAGGAGTGGCTTGAAGCTCAGAAGATTGCTATAAGAGTAGACCTTTTGGCTGCTGCAAAGCAACAGCTTCAGTTCCTTGCAGCTGTTGATAAGAATCGTTGGCTATATGAAGGTGCTGCGCTTGACAGAGTCATCTATAGGTGAAGACTCTGTAATTGTTATTTTTTGGAGTTCAATTTGTATGACTTCATAAAGATTAAGTATTTTACTTCTCTAGCTTTTAGACAGCTTGAATTGATGTCTGGAAGTGTTTTAGTTCCCAATTGGCAGAGATTTCTCATTTGATCTACATTAGATTTCTGAGAATTGCAATTTTCAGATACAATGCTTGCTGGCTTCCCTTGCTTGCTAAACACTCTGACCCGTTAGCTGCTGAGGAGCCCCTGGTTGTTCCTCTTGATTGTGAATGGATTTGGCATTGCCACAGGCTGAATCCTGTAGGTTCCCACACATGCATGTATTTTGTTAGTTTGTGTATTTTTCAAACCTGTTAAGTTGGTTTTCATTTCTAATTATCCTGATAAGGAATGTTTCATGATTTTCTGGTTTAGGTAAGATACAAATCTGACTGTGAGGAACTTTATGGGAGGACTTTAGACAACTCTAATGTTGTATCTTCTGTTAAAGGACCTTGTTCAAGGAAAACTCGAGCAATTTGGAACAGAATGTTTCCAAGTGAGCCTTATGACTTTCAGTTGAAAGCTTTATCTACAGACATCAAGGAAACTTGTGAAGCAACTGAGAAATGGACCAAATATGATTTGGTTTCAGCTGTCAAAAGGCAGAGTCCTTTCTTCTACCAGGTGATAAAAGATGGTGTTTTGATCCTTAACTTATAGTTTACTGAAACTTTGATTGATTATTTGTTACTCGGTAATGATAATTTTGGATAATAGTCTGTACTGCATTCTGCTATGATTGCCTAGCTCATAGTGGTATATCGAACGTATAAACTGCATGCTACTCCCTTATTTGGTTCTAATCTCTTATAATGTTATTAACTAGAGTAATCTTGAATCCTGACTTGTTCTTCCTATTAAAGGTATCGAGACCCCACATGAAAAATGATGTTTTTCTTCAAGAAGCTGTTGCCAGATACAAGGGATTTCTTCATCTAATCAAGAGGAACAGGGAAAGATCCATTAAACGCTTTTGTGTTCCAACTTATGATATTGATCTCATTTGGCATACCCACCAGTTGCATCCTGTTGCTTACTGTAAAGATGTGGTTGAGGCACTTGGTAAAATACTAGAGCATGATGATATGGATTCTGATCGCAGTAAAGGGAAGAAACTTGATCTTGGATTTTCCGGGACTACCAAGCAGTTTGAAGATACATTTGGAGCTAGGTATTGGAAAGCAGGTGCTATGTATAGAGGGCCTGCCCCATCTCCTGTGACTACAACTCCCAATTCATCAAACATGTTGAGTAGAGAGACTGTAGCGTTGAATGATGACCAAGGGATAATTCAGCTTTCAGAGGTTAAGCTTGTGGAGGTAATTAACATTTATGAAGTTTTTGATATCTTTTACCATGTTGTTGCGCCATTGGCTAATTGACATGAATGAGTTAGACACCAGTACGCGTATAGATTTTGAACAAACTAGCTTTTCTGTGGATGCCTCTTTATGAATTGTACTGCTTGAAGTCACCATGGTTGAACTATCTTCCGTTTATATTATGATTTTCTTTTTCTTGATTAATACTTTTCAGGTTCTTTTGGAGATTGTGGGAGTTAAAAATTTACCAGAGGGGCATAAGGGAAGCCTTGTTGTGACATTCAGTAAAAAGCAGCCTGATGCTTTCTTTAATGTTAAGCAGAAACTCACTATCCTGTCTGAATCCCGAGAAAAACAAGTTGCTTCTTTCCAATGTGAACCAAAGGGAGAGCTGTTATTTGAGCTTTTATCACACTCATCTTCCAGCTTTCCAGTCATCAAGGGATGTAAAACAATAGGTACTACTTCACTTTCTCTCGACAACATCATGAATCCAGCATCCAAACTTGCCATTGAAAAATGGGTGGAGTTGCTGCCTGTGTCTGGTAAGTTGAGCTCAAAACCGACCTGCCTACGAATTGCTGTCTCATTTACTGTTCCCATCCAAGCACCATATGTACTACACATAGTCCATCCACGCACACTTTCAAAAAGTTCTTGCTTTTTCCCAATTACCGGAAGAGTTCCACATGCTAAGAGCTGGGCACGCATCCTTGATGAAACTGAAAATGAGGTGATTCGTCTGCAAATGAGGTATTCTTCTACCTAAGTCTCAGGTTAATGTGCAAGATCTCGACTACCTTTTACCAGTGCACATGGATTAAACTTTTTGTGTATGGTAGTGTGAACATACAAAATTGAGGTATTAATTAAATAGAAATGCTGAAAGTTTCACTGTTTTGGCTAGCAAGATTCCATATAGTTGACAGATAAAAACAGAATATTTAGCTGTTAACAACGTATTAGAACTAGTACAGTGGTTAAGCATTTTTTGTATCTAACTGGTGATATTCATTTCCTTGATGGTTTTAATGTTCAAGGGACTCAACTAAGACTGGTATAAAAGGCCAAAGCACAATTGATAAGCAAATCATTGGTGTTACAAAGTCTGGTCAAACACTTGTGCTTGCAGATTATGTGGGAGCTAAGTGGTTGCTGATTAATTCGCAGTGGTCCCTTCAACGTGCAAAGAATTCCAGTGAAGATGGCCATCTTTTTGAGCTTGTGGGGCTTAGGATGGTAGATATCTGTTATCTTTTAATTTAGAGCTCTGTAGAAGTATTTGTAAAGCATTTTGTTGTGCCAATGACCCGGCCAGGTAGCTGAAGTATAAGAAATAATTATCAATCAACTGATAAAGAATCACAGTTTTATTACTTCATCATCGTGTCTCTTTGAAAGGGATCATATAGAAGACCAGAGACCTGATATTTCAGAAACTAGAAAATTGTAACTGCATGACACTACTATTCGCCTATTCCATTTATCTTTTTTCAGATAGAACACATTCATTGGCCTTTGACAAAGCATAAAAAGGCTCTAACATTTTGTTCTGAATTTCTGTAGGTATCTAATGTCTATTCTAACTTCTCTTCTTGGTACAGGTTAAATTTTTTGGTGGTAGAAGGTTGGATTTTGACACCAAGCACTGCGAAAAGCACCAAAGAGAACAAGAATACATAACTGCAGTTGAATTTTCTGCAGAAGATCCATATGGCAAAGCAGTGGCGTTAATTGACATAAAGTCAGGATTCGTCCAGGTACAGCTCTGCTGTCTCGTGAAAAATTGGACACAATTTACTGTTAGATAACGACTAGCAAAGCCACATATGGTAACTTGGAGCAACCAAACTGTTTGTAAAGAAAACATACATTCAGGTTGTCATAAAGAACAGAAACTGTTCAATTAAAAGATCTTTACTTTCTTTCAGTATCCAAAAACAAAAGAAAGCTCATAGCTACAAATAGCATCTAACCCTCCCCCTTAGTTCCAACCAATTTCCACCACTGTAATTTTATTGTCTAGGCACAGTCTACCCTATTAATTTGAAACCAAATTCACAGGTGAAGGAAGAGTTGTTTGTGTTGCCTGGGATCATATCAGCTTTCATACTTTCTGACACTATGAGGAAAGAAGGATTGAGCAGCATGATAAATAACGAAGAAAATCTGGAGGAGGGAAATGATTTGACAGAATATGCCGATAAGTTTCAGGAACCTACTCAAACCAGCCTGACAACTAATGAAGGAAGCAAAAAGGAACCTACTCAAACCAGCCTGACAACTAATGAAGGAAACAAAATAGACTTAAATGTGAATTTGGCTCAAGAAAATGTGGTGAATAACGAAGACACTGGCAGTCCCGTTGTTGGAAATGGTGGGCGATATGAAAGTATGGTGAAGAGTAGTGGATGTGGAGGTTGTGGTGGAGGGTGTGGAACTATGGTGAAAAGTGGCGGATGTGGAGGTTGTGGTAGTGGATGTGGTGGAAGTTGTGGTGGACGGTGTGGAAGTATGGTGGAGAGTGGAGGATGTGGAGGCTGTGGTGGAGGTTGTGGTGGAGGGTGTGGAAGTATGCTGAAGAGTGGTGGATGTGGAGGCTGTGGTGGAGGTTGTGGTGGATCCTGTTCAACTATGCTGAAGAATGGTGGATATGGAGGTTGCAATGCTGCTTGTGTGAGCGACTCTGGGGTGGAGAAAAGCAGCAGTTGCGGTGGTTGTGGTGCTTCTACTCGTGTAGACACGGTTCAGGATGGAGGATGCAGTGAATATGGTATTGATTTGCACAACTCCTGCGATGATGTTTCCTTCAAGGAATCGCCTATCTTCACTAATGAGGCAGTACCTGCTTGATTCCTATGCTTGCCAATGATGGTTTCAAGTGTCAGCTATTATATCCATCTCATATGTGAGTATATGCAATGCTAAAAATAAAACTTGAATGATGTTAGCTGATATGTGACATCATTAATCAGTGATGGATTTAAAGGGATGTAAGTTTTAGTTCAAGAATGGAATTGTCTTTCTTCTTCTGGATTAAGTCCTTTTCGAATCGTTTTCGACACTAATTCTCCTTTAATTTGGGAAACGGAACAGTTATTTCTAACAAGACGCAGTTAAAATAATCCAAAACAATGACACTTTTAGAATTCCAATCTGAATTCTCAACTAAAAATGGAAATGTTTAATGCTATAAATAAACAAAGGGTAATAAGACTGTTGAAAATTGCAAGCTATAACTAGAAGTTGATGTAGGTTTGTGTAACCAACCTAGATTGAGTCCAGGGCCTTCTTGTTGTTTACATCCGTTCAAAACTGGAAAACTTGTCAACGGAAGCTCACCGGACCCTCCTTGCTTTCTTCTTATTCTTTTCTCCTTCCATTACCAATTTATGGTTGCTTCCATTTCCGATCATGAAGCTATTGGATTCTTATGTGCCATTTTTGGTCCTTTGTCTGAACTTACCTTCCTTTTCCATTACAGGTTACCAAATGGACGCTGCTGGGACGTTTGATGTTTAACCAGCTCCTTCCCCAATTTACAGTCCCAATCATGGAACTTGATAGTGAATATGAAACTATATTAAGAAAACTGAACGTGTCATTGGCAGGTTGGCCTTATTATGAAAGTGTTAATCAGAGGTGCTATGGTCTTGATCAATGATTATAGACCATGTTCGATTTGATTGGACCCAATTAGGGTTGAATTAGATCAAGATCAACCAATCAAACATAGCTCAGCTTGCGAACATGGATGATGGAGCCGACCCCTCAGCATTATTTAGCCAATGAACAGGAAAGTAAGGCGATGATATCCTGTAGACATTTTGCAACAACTCAATAGCCTACAAACGACTAGCTAATCAAAACAAGATGGTGATGGGAGTTGGGCTTAGAGTGTGAAGTTCTGCATTCCATGATATTGGATGGCGACACTGCTTGAATTGGGAACCATGACAGCTGAGACCATGATTAGCTTTACTTTTCTTTGATCTCAAGTTGGTATTTTTACACTGTTAAAACGAAATTAAAGCTAAGGCTTTGGATTCTTGAGAATAAATATAGGTTAGTACATACCTATCAATGTTAGACAGGGCCTCTTGTTCATGCATGTCATGACACCAATTCTAATACTGTGGCCTTTTCCCTCAAGTTTCCAAAAGAAAGTGAATGACAAGACACCAGGATGCGTAGATCTTCATAATAGGATAGGACTTGCAAGAAGCTGATAACGACAGCTGACCAAATAACTCTGCCAAGTCACTAACATACAAGCTACTGATGTTTGCTTCCATGTACCGTTTTGTTCAAATCGACAGGCTCGAACGGCAGGACACCCCTACAAAGCTCAAGCTCAAGCTCAAGCTCAATCCAAAACCGATCAACTTAAATATTAATCCAATTCAGATTGAGTTGATCGAATCAGGTGGTGTCTTGCTGAACCAATCCCAAAAGTTCATCCCTAATCTCAAGATTAGTCTAAGGTTCGTGTCACCAATACCAATACCAATACCAAATAGACATCATGTAAACGCGGAGAAAGTGCAGAAAACAAAGATGAAACTCAAAATGTGCAATATGATGACAAAAGAAAAAACTATACATAAGACTGCTATAGAGGAGGAAGTATATACAAGATTCAATTGCAAATGAAAGCCAATATTTTCAGTTTTGGCTCCACTTTTTCATATTTTGACATTGTCATTCTCTTTGGCTGCTGTACATAATTTCCTTCTGTGCATAAAAGCACCAGGTGGGTTCTTCTATTTGGTTTGTTACAAGTACAAGATTATCCCCTTACCCCTTCCTATCTCCTGCCGCTATAAGCTCATATAAACCTAAGCACTGCTGAAGTCAAGACCTACTCCTCTTCTAAGCTATCTACCGGTTGGGCTACTACTTAGTTACATCTACTTCTAAAGAACTCTACTTTTAGTCCATTGTTTTTTTACACTTGTACAAAACAGATCCAAGTTTTCCCCGATACAAAATGTATCCAGTTCCTGGACATACCTCTTCCAATCCTGGACATCAACATCCAATCACTCTGCATCTTCAATTACACTCACTCGCTTTTCAAGTCACTGAAACTTTGTTTGCTTCAATATACGGTGATCGTACACTGTCTGCATCAGAATCGTTTCCTGAGGAACTACCTGAATCTGAACCTGAAAACACAAGAAATTGATACCCAGATTGACTTAAATCATCTAATCAAAATAGATGCTACCCAAACTGCCAGAGTAAACACCACAGAGAAGCATAGATTTGGCAAAATTTTAAGACTTAATACCACTAGAAGAGGAGCTATCACTACTGGAACTTGACCCACTAGACCCACTTGATTTGCCGCTAGCACAACCAATATCAACATCTTTCTCGATCTCCACCGGTGGGTATTTCTCAAATGGTATATCCTCTCCAATGTCCACATTCTCCTCCATAACCTTGTGTTCCACATCCACCTTTTCAATATCTGAAGCCTACATATTAAAGTTAACACCAGGAGAAATAAAATCACTAAACAAACCTTGAACTCAGAGCAATCAGATTATCAACTTGAAACAACAAAATATGCTCCATTTTTAGTTTGAAACGCGATTACTGCAAAAAATATTGAACTTTGATTTACCTGTGAGATATGGGCAGGTGTGATGTGATTCTGAATGAGACCCTGACGCCTAATCTTGCTCATCGTCTTCTTGTAGTTGCAAACAAGTCTATCAAGCTCCCATAGAGTCTCAGTATCGAGAACCTCCATATCAAGTTCAACTTCATCACCATCCTGATATAAACGCCCATTTCTCTTCCTCACTATATACAAAACTTGGGCCATCTTATCCTGAGGCAAATCCTCCAATTCCTTCCCAAGTTTCGCCTTTTCTACATAGGTCATCTCCCTTTTGTTTGGATCCTTCGCTTTAGGCTTCGGCAACTTTCCCAATCTCGGCTCCACCACTACTTGAACCGGCGCTGGTGGCCTTTCCGGTACCTGTTGGACCTGAAGTGGGTTGACCAACACAGGTGTTGGTTGGGTCAGACTCTGATTTGAGCCAGAAATTCTATACTGTTCAGCCTCGAACTTCTTGTACGCAGGATCGAACATCTCATTGAACTTGGCCAACAACTGGCGTGCCATGAGGTGGACCTCGTGCTCCTTGGGGTTGTACGCCATTGCATTGTCGAAAGTAAGCCTCACGTCGGCCGCAAATTCGAGCGGAGATTTGTAGACATGCTTGACGAGATTCAACTTCACGGTGCCAAGATCCATAGGCTTTTGGATGATCTGATGATAATCGAAAAGCCCCAATCCCACTGTATCCACGGGCTTGTTGAAAACCCATGAGATCTTCAACTTCATTAACTTCATCAAGATCTGCCCGCACCTTCTCATCATACTACTAGTCACTTTCTCGGTTAGAGGATCAAATCCCGTTACCACCCGTTTCGGGTCGGGTCCTGCTAAAAACGGGTTGCTTCGTTTGTACCCATGACCCGAAACTTTGATCTTGTTGTCTGCAGATTTCGGAGTAGCTCTCAGCTGTTTGGTGTTGAAGGGGCCGTTTGGCGGTGGGCACGAGGGAGAGAAGTGGGCTACGGGGTGAACGGGTCGAGGCTCCATTTTAAGAGACTCCAACCTGGCTTTAACAACTCGGACCTGTTCAAGCTCCGAAACCAGACGCCTCTTCAGCTCCTTAAGCTCGCGCTTGCTGCATGCACCGAGATTGTACGTCACGTAACCTCCACGAGATGTCTGATCAACCAAACCGTTGAATCCTCCTCTCACGAACTTCTCCGCCGGCGGGGACGGTTTTCTCCGGCTAAAATGCAGGTTGCTGGAAGGATCATGGTTGTTTACAAACATACCGGAGTTCGATACAGGCTTGGGAATCAATTTCTGGCCAGAGCTGGCCCTGAAAAACGAAGCATTACCACTATCGACCCCACCAGCGGCGGAGAGAGCGCCATATTTCCTCACATACACCTTGTGGTCGCCCCAGTACGGCTCATTCCGGCTCCCTAGAACGGCCGACGCCATGTAGCCCTCGGGTCGGATCCTTCAATGGTCCGAAATCATTATTCTTTCAAAAGAGAAAGAACTTAAGAGCACACAGAGGGAGGTAGTTTAGAGAGAGAGGTGAGGGCTTCGACCCTCCTCACCTGAGACGAGGAACTCAGGGAAGGTGATGACGACTTCTTAAAGGCGATTCAGATCTGCCCGATGACGTTTCGGGCAGTACATACACCGTCAATTCTCAATCAGACGGTTCGTGATGGTTCTCTAGTTGCCCGTTTCCCCGTCTCGGCCACCTGTCACGGATGGTCGAGATCCAGATTCTAAGTACACGTGACTATATGTTGACCGTTGGATGGACAGTCCTAGAGGGCGGCTCGTGCTGGGAGCGATTTGTTTGAAGCAAGGAGAGAGTGGGAAACCAAAATTTCAGCTGAGAGGGAAATGAAAACTGACAAGAGCGAGAGAGAGAGAGAGAGAGAGAGGGGGGCCGGCAATGAGACTGATGACATGGAAAAGTGGGCCCAGAGTAGAAACCGGCGACAATGTCTAAAAATCGTATGACATACTTTGGTAATGGTAGTAGTCGATAGAATCTTGTCCCGCCAAAAACCGGAGAGGTGGGATCCAGTTTCTGCCAGCGCAGCACCCAAAATCCTGCTGTGGCGCCACGTATGCATTTGGAGCAATTTCGTATGCTCCTGGTAGTTTTTTTTTTGTGGTTTACGAAGAAAAATTAATAATTAAAAAATTAAAACATTCCGCTTAATCATACTTTAAAATTTTTAATTTAATTTTTTAATAATATAATTAATTTATTAATTAATTAATCATCATCATCTTCATCATCGTACCCAGTCTGAAGTCTTACAATAAAGCGAGGTCTAAAAAGACCTAATAATACGCAGTATTATTCTTACATAATAAAAAAGTTGTTTCCGGTAAATCTACATACAAGTGACGGTAAAAAAAAAAAAAAAAATTTATAAATTAATTTTATAAATTAATTAATTAT
>JANITW010000234.1:61201724-61217753 GCA_027564335.1 Erythroxylum williamsii | reverse complement strand
TTTATGGGATATTGAGTAAACCTTGCGTAGTGGGTAACTCCTTTGCGTCATATTGATCAAGTCATGGCTGAAGAGACATAACGCATTGAGTGACCAAAATTCCATCCTCTACACATTTTCCAAGTTGCTCGTCAGACTAAGTTTGGACCCCATGATCTTCTAACACTGGTGCCTTTTCGATGTTTGAATCAATTAAGAAGCCATCATTTTCTTTCTTGACTTTTATGTTTTGATGCAACGTGAGAAACTAAGAGTAGATCATGACAATAACCTACTTCGATCTGACCTGAGTAGTGTCTTCTTGAATCATTAACGTAAATTCTGGTGCAGACCAACTCTGTTTAATCAGAACTTCTTCAGGTAGTACTCCAAAACAGAGATGATGACTTTAGATCATGCCCAGTTCAAACAAAATCATGAACAAGTTTTGTGTGAACTTATAATCACCAGTAATACGGATCAAAGTTAAAAGAGCAGTAGAAATTTGGAATTCCAGTTTCTTTTCAGTATTTTGACTCCTGAAAACGTATTACACGAAAGGAAATGGTTTTACTCTACTGGGGGTAACAATGGATGTACACCTACCATCTTCAATGTAAAGATTAAATCTTTATATCTCCAATATGTACAGTAGACATCACAGAGCTTTGCTAATACAGAGGAACAGGAAATCGGGGCGGTTTGGGTGGTTTTTGAGGTTCAGGAACAGGTTTCTCTTCTCGAGGCGGTTCACATGGACATGGCAATGCTATGAACTTTGGAATCTGATCACCTGGCATCAAAACTGGCAAGCTTTGGCTTTGTTTTTGTTTCAAATCCTGGAAACAAAAAAGGGAAGAACAAAAACCCAAAATAGTCAAGTGTCAGATACCAGATTATGAAAACACCTGTCACAGGTTTGAGGCAAACACTGAACATATCATTATGCCTGTTTCTGGAAATTACCAAGTGGGCAGGTTTAGACTTGGAAGGTGAAGCTTCAATGTCGGCCTCAGGATCAGGTTCACCGGATAAAGATCGGCGGAGTGATCTGAGCTTATCCCAGTGGTAGCAACAAGAGAAAATACCGCTTAAGCTGAAGATGACGAGCAGGAGCAGAGCTGTGCCGAGAGGGAAGCCAAGGGACGGTCTAGACGAATCCATGTGAGGAGGAGAAAGATCTGGACTCTCCATAGCTAACAAGAACAACGCCTGAAACTCATGTGCAGACGAAGAGAAGAGAAGCTGATGGAGAGAAATTGAGGAAAAACAAAACAAAAATGGTGTGAAGTGAAATGAGGAAGGAGTGGTGTGTTTATAAAATGAGTTGGAGGAAGAGTACGTGTAAAGGTACGCTTAATGTCCGGGCCATGGTACGGAAGAAGGAGGGGTCCACTTGTTTTGTGAGTGCTGAACCAGAAAGTTAAAAAGGGATTGCTTTGGTTTTGGCAGAGAGGCTTAGAGCTTGAAGAAGAAGACAATAGCAAAGAAGATGGCTCTTCAAAGCGTGTGTAATGTGAAATCAGGAAATGAGGCTCTTGAAAGCACATTTGATGTGCCGGGGCTAACCAAAAGCAAAAGGGGCAACAAATTACCTTACCATTATTGTGTTGGGTCAAATCTTCTCTTCAATATTATGATATTTTATTCTGTCTAATAAATCTTAGCTATTTATTTATATAAGTTCTGTATGAGTCTTACATGGGTCTTGCAAAATAAATAATTAAAATTCTATAAAACAGAATAAGACAGAGTAATATTGAGCAGATGATCTTTTCTCTATTTTGTTCTTACCTTATTTCATAAAGAACGTTTGGGTTTCAAACCGGTCCTTCAAATGGCTGTGGAAGGGCCCTACTGTAAAGACACTGTACCGTGGCTCTTTTGTTATATGGTGCAATTAGAATTGGATGTGTCAATTTTGAAACCCAATAGTTCATATACACAGACACAATGCTGGGGATGCCAATTCTACAATCACACTACACAATAGCACTAAGTGCCCTTGTGACATCTTCACGTGGGTTCGAGGCAATTGATTATTATCATTTCCTTTAATTTCAGATAAACAGGAGAGTTTCCTAATACATAATATTAAAAGGGTTTCCTTTAATTATGTAATTGAGACCACTCGGTATTGGTATGGATGCTCTACCCTTCCCCAACATGTACAGGTATGATCTAAGCAGGTTTTATATGGGCATTCCATATCCATGTTGAGCTGGGGCTATGGAGCTTTTTCAGCTTCTGGGTCACAGGGATCGTGCGTTTTTGCTGACCAAGAAGTAGGAATCAAAAGCATGAATCCAGGCGGCGGGCCAAAGATATTTCCATTGGTCAGAAAAACAAACGGAAAAATCTCATTTGTTCCCAGTGAAAATGACGTATCTCTGGATTTTAAACAGGGACTAAGCTCGCTCTTTGGAGTGGGCAAGAGCAATTTGGCTTCTTTTGAGCTCAGGACAAAGATAACACCATCAACAAGTAAACCAGCACGTAACGAGGCAGACATCAGTGCTGTTAGCTTCACTATCGAGCATCAAGTTGCAAACTTTTTCAATGTCTGAGCTGGACAGCTGATCTCTAACATTGTATGTATAACTATATTTCTTAACTGGTAGCAATCTAAAGTTGAAAAATATTGCATAGGGAAGAATTCATTCATCTTTCATGGAAAAAAAAAGAAGATTTGCAGACCATAATCATTAGCAGAAAGCAATCCTACATACAGATTGTTGACCATCCGACGATCTTGAACTTCAGATATTGAAATTTTGCTGTGAAAGGCTCTGGTCCTGAACCCATGAGCTAACAACAGCTGAGTTCAAGCTGTAATGTCGCGGAGCCACTTGCGCATGTCATTTTCACATGTTTCTGGGGTCCAATGGTCCCAAATTTAAGAACACTAGGTTGCTTCCTCAGGAGGGTTAAGTAATGCATTGTACGTTGCTTTTGTTGTAGGCTCAGATGCACCTTATCCTCATAAATGAAGCTTCTTGTTGATCTTATCTTCTTTTGACATCTTAACCAAGTTACAGCTCTCCTCTCAGGACAGGGCCATCGACCCCTAAAGTAGAAATTCTTTGATATAGGACAAAAAAGATTGTCATTTCTGAATTGTGTCCGAAGGGATTAAAATGTGGCGAAAAGCTACTTTCAACTCTCTAGCCAACTTTCATCTAGGATTCTTATCTTCTTTATTCACTTTACATAGGGATGGTTGGGTCCGAGTTGAAATATGTATTTATTTATTTTTTAAAATATTTTATTTCTCTACAATTGAATAAAAAGGAGTTTACTCTTTTACCATATTTCATTAGTTCAATATAAGCATATTATTCTGGTCGGGTCAGTCATCTTAGGCTCGTGTCCAACCCTAAGATGACGTGTGGGCCGATCGGCCCATTCCTATGAGGTTGAATTAAACACGTCAGGTATTTGCTATATAAAATCATCATCTCCTCACGATGTAGGTACGACTCTAATAATCCTGATATTTTATGTTCATAGACAAAACCTACGACAAAAGAGCTAACTTAGGCATCGGAGGGGTAAGCCGACGATCACCCCCTGACGTGCCTTTATTGTTTTTGCAGGTATCTCTTAATCTAAGCTGATCGAGATCATGTATCCAAGCAACGGCGTCCAGTCCCAACAGTATCAAACTAAATCACATTCCAATTCCTTTGATATGTGTGAGTCGTGCATCTTCAACTCTTTTTTTTAATACAAAAGAGTAAAAGCAAGGCCTAAATAGCGAACATTGAGGTTAAAACTTCATACATATCTTCGGAAAGGATTTCGAGGCATCCCAGTGGGAGGATGTTGTAAATAAGTAAGTTTGAAGTCAAAACTTTCGCGTGAGAAGCTAATCAATTAGCGCAGCGATTTCCTTCACGAAATACATGGCGAAAGCGAATTGTCCAAGATTTAACTAGAATAGCATGAATAGCCTTCACCAAGGAGGTGTTAGTAGACAATCTTGAACTTGAAAGTGAGAGGATGTTTATGACAATCAATGAATCAACTTCTAGTTCAACTCTCCGGTACCTTATGTCCTAAGCCAGATTCAAACTTAAATATACACCCCATAACTCAGTATCTAGTGGCGAGCAAAAACTAATGTTATGAACAAAGCCTCCCACCCAACTTCCAGTGCTATCGCGGAAGAGGCCCCCGACAGAGATATTCTGACTGGACAGTTGCTTTGTTTCATCTATATTCAACCTAGTCCATTCCTCGCTCGATTTGGCCCAATCGATATTTCTACTATGGCTAACGTCATGACCTAGAATAGCTCGAGCCGTAAATGTACATGCTTTTACCACCTAAGTTGCATAATCTAGGATAATAGTCTTACTAGTGACTGCCCCGGAGAAGATATTTTCAAATATCCCTTGACAACTTTAGAAGTAAGTAGGTCATCCCATTCAAAAGAAGTACACAAGCTACATCGCAAGCTGAAAAGGTTGACTTGCGGCATTCATGTGATTTAAACCTTCTGAAAGATGACAATTTGGGTCAGATTCCTGCCACTATGAGGGCATGAAACGTGCATTTTTGGGTTAAAGATCAACATACTTACATACCTAACTGATTTGACAAAAGAACAAGTCGTGGATTGGATCTATTCATGTCCCAGTCAGAGTGACTTGCATTCTCCGGGAGCCTTACTTTTACAGTAAATATCTTAACTTATTCATACTAATCTTAAACTCTTATGATTTCACCTCAAAAATTTGGAAGATATAAATTTGGAACTTTAAGATCCTTCAGGTTCTTACGTAGCTGTATATTTCTGCGCACAAGGAGTCTTCACATACTCTAAATTATTCAGCTTAATAATCGATCACTGGCTCCCCCTGCTCAACATCAGATTCCTATTAACTCTCAGGTTTTTTAGCGGCTCCAACTCTCACACTGCAGCTAGAAACGAAGCGTCCGTAATTGATCCGATCAAGGAGTTTTGCCCAGAAAATTAGAGGATCATCAATAAGAACATGCCTATTTTTTCTCCTTTGATGTGACTCGAACTCAAAATCTCCTTTAAAAAAAGAGTCTTAAGTGAAGAATCTGGACCAATTAGTCCAATCCTTGTTGTCTCCCTGGATCCTTACTTAACAGTACAAGCACTTGACGTTTGTGGGGGACACGGAGATTTGAGGGGAGAATGACGACCCTTGAGTACTATCGTTGCTCTGTAAATCCAACCTATGGGTTGCTTGACTCAATTGTACAGTGGCGAGCTTAGGAATGCTGATCCAACAAGAAGAGCACAACCAAGTCTTGATTTCCTTCGAGTAAGTTTGGCAACGGCTCAAGAAGGGTCAAGTCTAAACTAAGATAAGGGTCGGATCGGATTTGAACTTACGAGTACTTGGTCTGAAGCTCGATCAAACCTAGGCAATTTTGAGTTTGATTGAGCTGGACTAAATTCTACACTATTTTATGTATTTACTTCATAATTATTTTCAGGTATTTAATATTTTTAATTAATTAAATAATAAAATATCTACCCGACACAAATACAATAAGTGGCAACTACGTAGTAAAAATAGTAATCTAACGTTACATAATTTACATTAATAAAAAATTAGCATTAGACTTTTTTTGGGTTAAAAATTAAAAATTTGCATATTTTAGTATCGATTTTTAAAAGCTCGAGTTAGTATTACAATATCGAATTTGTTTTTATTTTATTTTATTTTATTCATCGTATTTTGTTTTAATAAAACATAAATAAGTTTGGACTATATAATTATTAGGTATGTAGTAAAATTGAATGAAATCAAGTTACTCAAAGGGTCTGTTTAACTCGAGCCCATAGAAAACGGGTCTGTTTGAATTGGATTCCTTTAAGTTTAACATGTCCAACAGCGTGACCAACATGGATCCTCTCACAACCCGACCCATTGATCTTTTAAGCTTGATGCCTTACTAACACTCCACGTGCCTTGTAAATATTCATTTTAATATATTCTTTAATTTTAAATCATTAATTAGTTAAATAATTTATTTAAATATAAATTATTATATGCATGCAATAATTCATTTAATTTATATTTGAAATATGCCAGTTAGAATTGCTTCATCGACCCATCGGTTACTCTTTTTAATTAATTTATTTTAATTAAAATAATATCATTTTTATTGTGAATTAAAATATAAATATTTTTATATAATTATCATATTTAACTCCTCTGATCAAATTATAGATTGTTTAAAATCCTATTATGCTAACGTTCTAAGTCTTAATTTTCATTAAGCCTCAAGTTGGGACCGAGTCCCTATTTTTACTTTTCGGCCCTAAGTCTAGATCAATGTTACACTTGAATTAATAGGGTGTTTGAAAATTTTGAATTGAATTCATTAACGAATTGGATTTAATTATATTAATGAGATTGAATTAAATTCAATTTACATTGTTTGGAACAAACCCAGTAATATTATAATTGAATTCAATTACACTATTTGAAACATGATCAAAATAAATTCAATTATTTCATATAATATTTTTACCCTTGACTAAAAAATGCTCCTATTAAATAATAAACATTCACACTTACATAGATGAAGTTATAAACATCAATTTCATTATAAGTGATATCATAAAAAAAGTTCATTATTAAAATGAACAGAAAAAATTAATTACAAATGACATTAGGCTAGATTGAGTTACGAAGACAATAGAAAACTATTATAATTTGGAAACTTAAAAATGTATAAACGAGCAGTGGTTCTTTTGAATTGACAACTACAAGACACTATCAATTTTTAAAATTTCACTCCAAATTATATAATATCATAACAAGTTTAACATATCTTTCTGTAATAAAGAAACGTAAAATCGTTACATCATAAAATTAAATAAAAAATATTCATACTTGCATAGAGCAAGTTATATCATCCATAAAATTTCATACTCAAGATCCCAAATAGAACAAGATTCACTTAAAATATAACCGAAAACAAACAAACAAAAAAATCTAGATATATACAAAAAAATTTGGAAAATGCAAAATGATGTAGACATAATGGGAAAATAAAAGAAGAAGCTAAATCGAACGATGGATCTAAAAGAGAATGATGATCACAGACAGGGACGGAGTCAGACTCAACTTTAAGGGGGGCCAGGGGCCAATATCTAATAGGAATTTTTTTAAAAGGGGGCCACTTATATTTGTAATTTTAAAAATTTTAATTATATAAGTAAATTAAAAAATATATATTTGAAAGTGGGGGCCATGACCCCCCTCCCTAACAACATAGCTCCGTCCCTGATCACAGACAAAAAAAACGAAAAAAGGAAAAGATACCCATGAACAAGGAAAATGAAAAACTTGGATACGGTAAGAGGTGTTGATTCATGAAGAAGGTGTTGTTGTTCCGTTTTTTAGTGGGAAGGGCTGCTTGAGGTGAAGAGATATATAGTAGGATTAGATAAGTATTATTGGAAGGATATTTATAATGTTTAAAAGAATAATTGAAGCCTAAGTTCGTAATTTAATTCTGATACTTTTTCAAGTGAATTCAATTTATAAAAAAAATTGAATTGAATTTAATGTTGTAGTTGAATTCAGTTCCCACTATTCTAAACACCCTATAAGTGATTTGAAATTAATTTGATATTTGGGTTTAAAATAGAGAAAGATCCACTAATTAAGCTAAGGGGTGTAAACAGTGTAACTTAAGCATGTTAGTTAAAAGAGAGACCGTGTCTGGGCCAAGTTAAAGTCAGCGGCGAAAGTGGAGAAGATGTCCCGATGTCGTGGCACAACCCCGAAAAACCTGTGGCTGTAAAGCCAAAGCTTACCAACACTTTATTGTTGGGTGTTTGGTTATTATTATTATTATTATTATTATCTGACATTTTACGATAATGTCCTATCTTATGACTCCCACACCGTCATTTTCACTGTACCACATTTCGTAATTACAGTCTTCAAGTTTATTAAAAATTTAAAAAATTTATTAATTTAACATAAAAAATTTTAATCAGCTAATTTTAAATTGACTAATTTTTTAATTTAATAAGTTCTTATAAGTTAACATTAATTAATTAATTTTTATTTAATAAATATGTACAATATTTATTCAATAAATAGATACAATATTTTTGAAAATATTTTAAAAAATTTAATTTTAATAAATCTTTAGCAGATTCAACAACTTTTTATCTTATTAATTTAATTTTCAATCCGATTTTTAAAATATTGGTTGCAATTTAACTATTTTTTTAGATTTTTAATTAATTTTAATAGATATTTATAAATGGTAATATGTTTTTATTCTTAATTAATTAAACCATTTGTTTAAAGTCATTTATTTTTTAAATATTACAAATTTGCTTGTAACTAATGATTCACCTTATATTAATAGACATGAATTTTGTAACGCATTGAGTCAAATATATATCCCTAATTTATAAATTTTTTTTAAAATATGTAAATAGTAGTTATGAATCTTTTTTATCATTATCATTAATATCTTGTTGAAGTTCTACTAAGGTGCAAAATTTGTATTGAATCGATAGTACGTAACATTACTCTTATAAAATAAAGAGGTTATCTCTGATACTCTTAAATAAAATGTGTAAATTATGAATCATCATTGTCATCGTCGCTTTAGTTTGAAATCTTATAATAAAGTGAAATCTGAAAAAATTTGATAGTTCGTAGTGTTATTTTTATGTAGTAAAGAGACTATTTTCAATAGACTCACATTCAGATACGACAATAAAAAAGTGATGTCTGTTAGAGAATAAATATGTAAATAAAATTATTATTTTAAAAAAAGCATGTTATAATTTAAAACAATTAATAAAAAAGGAGGGAGGGTAATAAAGGAAAAGGAGTTAACGGACCATGTCTGTACCGTTACCCGACAAACGGAGTTAAATTGCCGCTTTCCTGTTCCCCTATCACACGACTCTCTCCTGTTTCTCTCATTAATTCCTCACTTTATTTACTATTCCTTCTTTCAATAAATGCGAACTCTTTTTTCCGTTTACCTATACAATTCCACGTTCACTTTTCTGTTCATTTTCCATTATACCCCCGCTATCTTTTGGTTTGTTTGCTGTTAAGATGAAACAATTATCTGGGGCGTTTACGTAATAAATGCAACGAGTCTGGACAGGATAGAACAGAACAGGTAATAATTATGGTATTCCTGTAATTATCACTTTCGTGACTACCACATTTATTTCCTTGTGACCCCTTTTTGTCTCAGCGTAATTCCTGTTGTACCCCGATGTGTAACTCATAATTACAAAATAATCAATGAAGAATTAATTAAGCTTTTTAAATCTCTAATTTAGATTTTATGAAAGTGATTCGAAGAAACTTTTAATAATTCAAAATTTTAGTTTAAAATTTGTGAATTTTTAAAATTTTAATTTTGAATTATTATATGTACTAATTTTGACACTAACTGGAAAAGGTTAGCCAATAAAGAAATAAAAAGAATTTTAATACTTTATTTATATTAACTATATTTTATTAAAGGATTTTTATTTATAAAATAAGAAAAATAATAATAATTAACAAAAACTCTAAACAAAGAATTATTTATTACAACATCCTCAACTTCAAATTAAAACAATTAGTTCAAATTTTAATAATACGTCATATTTGAAGAGATCCAATAATAATATTATTCTTGACTAATAGAGAAATTATTTTTAAACATCACATACGAAAAAAATAAATAACAATAATAACTAAAATTTAAATAAAATTTTATAATAATAAAATTAAAATATTAAATAATCTTAAATTATCTAACATGTTTTTAAGATTTTTATTTTGTTGCAAATTACAAAATTATCCTTATACAAAAGAAATCACTGGCTTAGAATCATAAACATGAGGACAAAAGGCATGAATATGCTAATTCGTGGTTGGCTAAAATGTAGGGACGAATTAGTCATTCAAGTAAAAAGAAAGGGGTAAAATTGGCATTCAACATCCGACAGTCCCGTAATAATGTTATGAAAGCGGCAAACCATCTTTGAGTAAAAACTTTGTCTGGCGGAAAACATAAACAAACGTTAAATGCGACAAGGACAGATGTTTATTCTTGTCCCTGCAGCAATTAACGGCCGAGATGCATCCTACCAGGCAAAGACGAGCCGTAGGATCAAGATTCCCACATAGATCGGCGCATGTTGTACGAACCGCTACGGCTTTGGAGAAAAATTGGGTCTAATTTCCGTTTTGCCCCTCTCACGCTGCCTCTCGGCTTTTTGTTTTCTTTTACCTTCGATTTGGTCGTTGCCCTCCAGCTATTGTTGCTTTCTGCTTTGATGGAAGGTCCTTGAACTTGGAACTCTACTTTTCCCAATCTCTCTCTCTCTCTCTATTGCGACTTTGCTTTCTGCATTCTCCTTGTGGCTTCTTTGAAAGTGTTGATTGATCTTCTCTTCTTTTTACGGTCGGAGCTTACGAGTATCTTCCGTTCTGGTACGTGATTCTGACTTCCTAGTTCTAAATCTGAAGAATTGTGGGTTTTTATAACTATGGAACAAAGAAAGTTGAGTTCTTCCGTTGCTTGATAGATCTCGTTGGTGTCTTAGTTCTATGGTAAATGTGTTTCGTGAGTGAACGTCTCCTTACATTTTTTTAACCCCATTATTTATTGTTTATTCACTCTTTGCTTTGTGAAAAGGTAAAGTTAGACATGAAACTGTGAAAGATGCTTTCTTTTTTTGTTTTCTTATTTTTGCAGACCTCTTTTTGACGAACATTATATAAAAGGAGTCGTGGTTGACTTAGTGAAATTTTTTGTAATTTATGTTCGTTAAACAACCGAATACAACCTTAGCATTTGCATTTTCCTATGATGAAGAAGACAATATTTTGACTTGTTTTTACCTCCCAAGTAGAACTGTTAATTTGTCATTTCCGTAATTATTTTCTCGTTTTGTTTTTAACTTTTTATCTATAAGCTTGGAAGTGTTTTTGTGTGCCTTCAAATGGCTGATGAAGATCTATGATCATTTGGTAATAGTTGTGTTTACTTTCCTTTCTTTCGGAGGAAAATTGGTTTAGTTTAGGCATGGAAGATGATTATGTGGTTTCTTGACTTCTGAATGCTCAGTTTTTGGTGTGCTCAATGTGCTTTAGTTAAATAGCAGCAATCTTGACTTGGATTTGTTTGGTTTTACTCTGTGAAGGAGGCTGTTTTGTCAATTTTTGAGTCTGATGTCTCCGCCTTTATTGGGTGTGGAGGAGGAAGGGCAGAGTAGTGCTTCTTTACCCTCCATTGACTGCATTTCCCAGAATGGTTGTGGGTTAAAGGAAAGAAACTATCTTGGATTGTCAGATTGTTCTTCAGTTGACAGCTCTGGGGCCCCGAGCTTGGCCGAAGAAAATAAGAGCAATATTAATCTGAAGGCTACTGAGTTGAGGCTAGGTCTTCCGGGAACCCAATCCCCAGAAAGAGATAGCCAAGGAAAACTTAATGAAAATTTTCTCTTTCCTTTGCTGCCTTCCAAGGATGTGATCTGCTCGTCATCACAGAAACATGTTATTTCAGGCAACAAAAGGGGATTCTCTGATACCTTGGATGGTTTCTCAGAGGTCAAGGGTTCTTCATATACACAAAAAAACTGGATGTTTCATGCAGCTGGGTCTGAGTCTGAATCTCCACATTCTGTGGGGCAAGGGATGTTTCCTGGTTGTTCAGGAGTTAATGTGATGCTTTCATCCAGGCCTTCGGGTTGTCAGTCAGCTATGCTGGAAGAGTTGCCACAGAGAGCATTGCAAGAACGACCTCTTGCCACAAATACCAAGCCAAACCTGACCGGTGCTTCTAATAACAACAGCAGTGCACCTGCTGCCAAGTTAGTTTCAATTAAGGGAATTTGTTGTTGGAAGTAGAAGAGCGTGGAATAATGATGATGATGGTTGCTATTTTTGTTTTTGACAGAGCACAGGTTGTTGGTTGGCCTCCAATTAAATCGTTCCGGAAAAACAACTTGGCTACTACTTCAAAGAACAATGATGAGGTTGATGGAAAGTCTGGTCCTGGTGCACTTTTTGTGAAGGTTAGCATGGATGGTGCCCCTTATCTCCGGAAGGTTGATCTGAGAAATTACTCCACTTATCAGGATTTGTCTACTGCACTGGAGAAGATGTTCAGCGGTTTTACCATTGGTGAGCTATTTCTATATACTTGGCCTTGCAGTATCACTTGTGATAATGTCGTGTTAAGGATTTGGTGTTCTGGAAGCTCTAATTATAGATTCTTTCTTCAAAATAGACATAGTGTTGCATGGATGTGATTACTACATTTTCTTGGTGATTTCAGGTCAATGTGGGTCTCATGGAGCTCCAGGGAGGGAAAAACTGAGTGAGAGCAAGTTGATCGATCTTCTCCATGGATCAGAATATGTACTTACATATGAAGATAAGGATGGTGACTGGATGCTTGTTGGTGATGTACCATGGATGTAAGTTTTACTGTGCCTTATTTCCACATTCTTTGTCTCTATTTTCCCTAGACTAAGTGTAAACCATATAATTTTATTTAAATATAGCTTAACTTGATGGATGAATTGCTTTTCATGTTCAAAATATAAGCTAGGGATGATACAAGAAGGAGAAAAGAGTAGGAGAAACTGGAAGTGAGAGCTAGCAATGAGAAATAGTTAACAATTAAATGATTCCATCTGAGCTTTGCAATCTTCATGTTTTTGATAGATTTTGGTTGTCATTACAGAAGGACTAATGGCTAGTCTGTCACCCTTTGTAGAGTCCATTTACTTCCTTTCTGAGCCTGTATCCAATGGTTACCATCACAACGTAGGAGTATTTGATGCACATACATTTTTGATAAATTCTTATTTAGGTTGTAGAGTGAAAACTGAGAAGTATAGTAAATATGTGGTTGTCTATTGTGTGATTTGATGCATGAAATGCTGTGTATCTTCTTGGTCGATGATATTTTGTGTGGCTTCCTTTCAGAATACTCATTATACTGCATATCCTTGTATCTGAGATGAAATGACACTATTTCTTTGCCTGAATTTTGTCAAGATGTTTTATCCCTTTTTGTATGTATACACATATTGGTCCCATTTGTGCGCCTGATTATAGTTTTCAGGGAAATTTCCATTCATTAGATAAAAAATCTGTCAGTTGACAATAATTGGTGTTGCTTTGCCCAGCTTTGGTTTGGATAAATTTGAGCAAAATTTTTTTCCTGTCACGCTGAAGGACACAGCTATATTGTTCCTTGTCTTTGGATGTTCAACAATTGGCAACTTTTCTTTGTTACATATGTTTTGTAATAACAGCAGACATTGAACTTCTCTCCGTTTCTCTTCCTAAACCAAAAGAAAGAAAAATCCCCATTTCATTCTTGTTATTACATTGTTCTAAGTCTCATTTGGTTTTGTAACAGGATGTTTATCGAAACTTGCACGAGGCTTAAAATTATGAAAAGCTCTGATGCCATTGGCTTAGGTATGTAGACTAATCTCTATGTTGGTGTATAAACAGATAGTTTCAATATTTTGAAACAACATGATAATCTGATCAAGAGGGTAGATCAACTCAACAATTTTCCTTAACTCTCCCCGATTTGTATTATGCCTGAGACCTGAAGCCTGAACGTGACTGCTAGAGTTTAATCACAGCATTTTTTGCGGAGAAACTTTGGTTTAAAATCCTTATTTTATATAAAAAATTATGTAACGCCTGAGGCTAACTAGAACAATGATGATTTCGTACTAGTTCCAAGTTCCAAAAGACTTCCTGCAAGCTGCTATTTCAGCTTACATTTATAGTGGCTTTTGCTAAACATCTTTTATAGGCTAATTTCTTTTGAGATCTGATGTGATCTATCATCTGAAAATTTATGTTGTGGTGCACAGCTCCAAGGGCAATGGAGAAATCAAGAGTCAGAACCTAGTAGATCACTTTCCTTTCAATCAAATTTGAAGAATGGGACACAAAGTCCAGATGAAAGCAAAGGCAAAAATTGTTGAAGGAATGGGTTTACAGGATGGCTTGGGTTGGGGTTTACTGAGATGTGGTTGCCTCATCAGTGTTTTGGTTGCTTGAAAAATGTCTGTTACTTTATGTTTGTTTAGGTCTGGTTGTTCTAAATCCACATTATATTATCCTGAATTGTGATCAATTTGATATAGAAGTTTGTTGTTTCAAGTGTTACTCTGTTCTGTGACTGTCGAATCTGAAACAACTTGCAATTTGTGCTCACCTCAAGGTGATTTACTGATTTTACAGCCTCACAAGTTCTCATACTAACTTTAGTACCTGCACCTGAAGAATATAGAACCGCATAGAGATATAAGTCTGATATGCATCAAGTTCTCAGACAAACTTTTGGCACTTATACCTGAAGGATATAAATCTATAAAACTGTTACAGTTCAAATTGGCATTTAAGTATCAGGATCTTGACTTTCTGCCAGATTACAATGTTGGGTATTCTCTTATTTCTGAATATGGTTTTTGCTATATTATCTGATAACTCTCTGATCTCTGTAATTCAATATGTATCATAATGTTCCAGTTGACGAATATCTGGATTAATTATACTTCCTTTTTGACTTCAAGTCATACATTGTTGACCTTTTCCAGTGCAGATACTGATATGGATTTAGACTTTTTGTGCCAACAGTGGCAGTGGTCGGCTTCTTGATGCTTTGGTTGATTACTTCCGTAGTGCAAGCCTAATCATGATTATTACCATTAAGTGCTCTTCATATTCTGTTTCTTTGATTTTTATGTTCTACAGTTCATAAACCAATCATTCATTTCCACCAAGTAAAAGTTGTCATGTCAGTTTAGATTAGGTTAAGTGTGTATGATGTTAATGTTTTCCACATTTTAAGCCATGGGATTTTCTGTGTATTTTTTGGACATAGAATCAAAAGGTTAATCATATAAGATTTGTTTACTGGGAAAAGTTGGAGCAGTTGTGTGATTAGTTGTGATCTTCAATCAATGTTGCAGAAGTTGGTGAATAATCTGATCCTCAAGGATTTTACTAAAATTTCCTCAAAGTTGTTATTTTTCAAGTGTATAAATAACAATAAAGAGTCTCACTTAAACGCGGGATCTGGGGATGTTTAATAATACGGGCAAATATGTTGATGGAGTCCCTATCTGAGAATTCTGGACTATGTGCTAAACTGGGTGCATGGCTCCTGATCTTGTCCTTTAATGAACTTAATTATAAGGTCTCACATGCAAAGCATCCGCGAATATGGAAAATGATCGTATCTTTGTCTTCATTCTACAGACTTCAAGTTTTGGAAGTTAGCTGAAAATTTCTCAGATGTACAGAAGAATGTATTTGCTTGTACTGACTCCTGAAACGACCTATGGAAGGGATTGGACTGTCTCTGTTCAGGAAGTTGAAAGACTATTCATGTCTTCAAGCTTTAAACTATAGCCATGAACGGACCTGAAAGTCCTGCACTGATTGAGCTCAAAGGATACAAAATTCAAAAAAGCAAAAGGAAGGTACATGTCCATGCATTACATTGAGATATAGACTAATAAAATATTATTTATACGATAATTTAACCCAACTCTTGAACTCGAAACTAATTAAATTTAACTTATAATTTATAATAATTATCTTAAATTATTAATTTAAGTTGTACTTAGTTTGTTCGTATTGAATTTAAAAATTGAGTTAGGTTATCATATAAGTGATGTTTAATCAATATACATTTGATGTTCATATCAATGATTAAAAACTTAATCGGTTCGGTCGGTTCAATCATAAAAACCTTAAACCGATCAATTTTTTTATTTAGCTTTTAACTTTTTAGTTCCCTTTAATAATTTTTGTTATTAAAAATCGATAATATTTTGTAAATTAATAAATTATTGTGAACTAAAATAAATCAATTAATTTTTTTAATTAAACTTCGAATTCTTTAGTAGGTGAGAACAATCTCTTTTAATCATATTTCGAATTCTTAAATTTTATTCAATCTTTAGCCGATGTTATAACGTTCTAATATCGGTTGAACCTTTTAAACCTTAAACCTCTTGTGTTACTGTTTTCT
>JANITW010000234.1:61133293-61144489 GCA_027564335.1 Erythroxylum williamsii | reverse complement strand
CCATGGGCGGAAAATTTTGTGAGGGATTTGAAACAGCAGAAGGTTAAATATGTAAAGGTATTGTGGGACCAGTTTCCATTGCGATGAGAATAGGATATGTTGTGGTTGGGACAAAGTCATTGGAGGGAGAGGTAGTCGGTGTAGGGATTGAAGGTTGTGTAGGCTGAAATTAGGTGTGAGTAGGAGTATGTTAGGGAAGATCATACCAACTTGAAATTGAGTGGGACTCTGAGAGAGGTTGTGTTTGATAAGGAAATGTATTTTCTAAAAAAAGAACATGACGAGACACGATGTATTTGTGGAATTTAAAGTCATAACAAATGTAGACACTTTGATGGAGGGAGTAACCAAGGAAAACACAAGGGATAGACTTGACATCAAATTTTGATTTCATGTAAGGACGTAGACAAGGATAATAGCACCCGAAGACTCTAAGAGACTGATGGTTGGGAGGTCGATTAAACAACTTGTGAAAAGGAGATGAGAGATTGAGTAATGGTGTGGGTAAACGATTTATAAGATAGGCTACAGTTTGAAAAGCAAATGACCAAAATGAATAAGGAAGAGAGTCAGTTTACAGTAAGGTGAGGCTTGTTTCAACTAGGGGACGATGTCGACGTTCGGCAGTGCCGTTGTGTTGTGGTGTGTGAGGTGGGGTTTGAAGGTGATTGATACCACAAGATTGAAAATATCTTTTAAGAGCAATGTATTCCCCACCCCCATCTGTGTAAATGGAGTTAATTCTAGCATTGAAAGCATTTTCAACAAGTTTTTGGAAGGTGGGAAAAACATTATAAACATCATATTTAGCTTTTAATGGAAAGAACCAAATGTACTTTGTGAAATGGTCAACAAAAATGATGTAATATTGAAAACTATCTTGAGATTGCACAGGGGGCAGGGCCCCACAAGTCTGAATATAAAAGTTCAAGAGGGTGAGTGCTTGTTAATGTAGAAACACTAAATGGTAATCTATGACTTTTATTACATTTGCAGGGATTGCAAACATTTTCTTTTATTAAGGAGGCAGGAAGAGAAAATTTAGATAAGATAAATTTGAAAATTATGGAATTTGGATGACCAAGTCGTTGATGACATGAAATGGAGGAAAGACGAGTATGGAGACAAACTGGAGATTTCGAGTTGCAGGGAGTGAGCTTATACAAGGATTGATCAAGTTGGCCTTTGAACAGAATCTCTTCCGTGAATTGATCCTTCACAAGAAAATAGTTAGAGAGCAATTCAATGGTGATTGGAATCACAAAATTGAGATACAGAAATGAGTTTAGTTTTAGCATAGGGTACATAGTGAACATTGGAAAGGTGGCATGATTTATTCGGTAAGGTTATAGTACCAGAACCAACACGAGAAATGAACAAACCTGACCCATTTGTGAGTTGCAGCTCATCATTTCCATCATAGGGTGAGTGGAGAGAGAGATTGCATAGATCATTTGTATCATGATGAGATGCTCCAGTATCCAGAAGCCATGGACACTCTAAATTTGTGGTAGTATGAGAAAAGTGAGCTTGTGGATTTTGGGAAAATAAATCTATGAAGTAATCTCTGGCTTTAAAACAAATTTTGACATGATGGCCAAATTTGTCGCAAAACTGACATTGCACTTTGACTTGAGCACCTGAACTTCGATTGTGAGTGGATGGCAAGGAAGGATGTAGCCTTGATGAATTCTGCAATTTAAAGCTGGACAAGGTTCTTGAAAAGCAGAATTATTATAGGACTGAAAAGTATTGGAAGGTTTACCAAAATTACCCTATCTTTGTTAATAAGAATACTTGTTGCTTGTACTTTTTCGGGCATGATTGGCTATCATTAGAGTAGGTCAAAATTGGGATCAATTTGTTTCAAATATAGTTCATGAGCCAACAATTTGTCTTGAAGTTCATTAAATGTGATGATGGTATCCCGAGCGTGAATAGCTGCTGCAATATCTCATAATTCAGACCCAATGCTGCTAAGGACATGCACCATGAGATCAACATCACTAACTAGACTACCACAGAGAGATAGTTCCTCAGCAATGGACTTGACAGATTGTAAGTACTCAGCTAAAAAACGGGAATCACACTTTGTTCTAGACAATTTTTCCCAGAGAGACAGAATTCTGGTGGCAGACTTATTTGCAAATGGTAGTTGGAGTATATTCCATGCCTCCACTAAGGTCTTGGCATCTGCAATGGTATTCATGACAACAAATGTTAATGAAGAAATAATAGCTACAAGTATAAGTTGATCTTGACAACCCCAAAATTCATAGTTTGGATTAGAAACTTGGTGACCATCCTTTCAACGGTTGCAGAAGGAGGTTTGATAGTGTCAAGAACATAACCCATCAAATTATGTCCTCGAAGTAAGGGTGTGATTTGAGCTCTCCATGTGGAATAATTTTGAGTCGTAAGTTTTAAAGGTAACTGGGATCTATTAATAGCAACTAAAGATTTTCTAGAAGAATGAGTAATGTTGTTGGATGAATTCATGATGGAAAAAAATGATATATGTGTGGGTTGGATCATTGCTCTGATACCATGTAAAGATTATGAGAATGAACGAAAGAAATGTGAAGGCTTGATTCACTACTTCATTTACAGAGATATTAGTAGGAGAAGATAAGTTTTCGGTTACAACAGAATCCTATGAATAAGCAATTTAAATTCAAACAACTATGGCTATCTTTTTTTTTAATACAATGTACATGTATGTTGCACAAAAGAATGACTGTACAAAACTCAATGGGGCATATCCTAGTCCCTGGTGTCTTCCACAGTCAATAACAGCTAGGGACAACCACGCTTAGAGATCCAATACATAAGTAATTCCCAGAATCCCAGTACACCCATAACATTCCCTACCATCTAAACAAGGCCTATATATATGGACAAAAAAAGGGCCCCATAACCCCATAGCTCCTATGTGGAGCTACCTAAGCAGTCACCAGTCCCCTAACCAAAAACCCCCCAGTAAGACTAACAAGAAACAGGATCATGAGGGCCATCACAAAACAAGAGCAAGAGCGTCATTGAATTATCCCCAACCCTGTACACCCATAATAGTTGTCTAAACAATCAAAACACAACAAAAGCACAAAGAGAGAGTCAACCACCCAAGTAGAAAGTTCAAAAAGCAGCCCCTAGGATCCAAGGCAGCCACATCACGTCAATGTAGCAAAACCGTAGTGATCAAACTACAAACCTACAGTCTAGTCCTACATTTTCCACGCTACAAAGGCACAATCATCACAACCAACGCCTTAAAATATATAAATGTTAAGATTCTGCAGCATGCAAATTCTCTCAGTATCTGCATGCAAGAGGAATCCTAGTGGATGAAGCCATAGCTTCGCCATGAGGGGCAACTGCAGCTACCCCCAGACGTGGGCAAGTAACAGAATAAGGGGCAAGGCCTATGAGTCAAATACATAAACATTTCGATAGAATAATTCTGACACACACTGCCCACCTATACAGTCAAAAGCACATGCATAAGATCACATCCAAACAGTGCACCAGTATGTGACCATATATCCAACAATCAAAATGTAAGAAGGTCTCAAAGATATAATTTATATAGGATGCGATAGAGGGTTGTTTGGATACGCAGGATCACATCCAAACAAGAAATGGTGGCAGACTCCATCTGAACTAGATTGCGTGTATTCCAAATTGTATAAACTGTGTACAGGAGCCCTAGGTGAACTGCTTTGTTTCTCCATCTAGCCCCTACAAACTCCTTCCTGATCCAACGAATAGCCCTGCCTAAAGATGACATTGGGCGAACCAATCCTAGCCACTACCGAATGGCACTCCATACATCCCCAGTATAAGCACAGTGAAAAAAAATGCTCAGCACTCTCGACTTCAATATGGCATAAGACACACAACCGATCAGTATGGCTATCTTGATACAACAGATTGTACATGTTTGAATTGGTGAAGGATCTTGAGAATCTTTTGTTGGTCGAGTTGTATCCTTATCCTTAACAGTATACTCCCTTCGTTAGACGACCCCTTGTTGATTATGAACTTTGTTCGCGAAGTGAATAGGACTTTTAATGGATCAACCCTTTTTATGCACCGCTTTATCCTGAAAGGAAAATGAGCTTTGTTTCTTTGGGCACTAGGCACTCTCATGGTTCGTGAGAATTTATTGAGTTTTTTGAAAAGATTATTAAACTAAATTGAATTAAAAAATAAAAATCGAACTAAAAAGTTAATCTTTCAAAATTTTTACTATTAAATTGATTAATTTAGATTGATTTTTAAAACATTAATTATAATATATTATTTAATTTCTTAGATAATTAGTTACTAAACTCGAAGTAATTTTTTAATATTGTTTCAGCGTCTTTTATTTTATTTTTTAATAAAAGGCATTTCAGGGTCTTTTATGTTATAACTTACATGATATGACTGCAAAATTTTGCTGCGATACACAAAGATTCACCCAATAATTCACGCACGTGTAAGCAATAATTAGAAAAAGGAATATCTAATTTTAAATTGAAAAAAATCACTAATCCAAAATGACATTTTAACACTCCAACCCAACAAAGAATTAAGAATGTGATCATGGTCCTCTACTAATGTAACGAAGGCTTAGTTGTCAAATGTTGTAATTAACAATGTTTTCATTCAATTCAAGGTACACTTATCAATGAAAGTATTCCAAATTGTAATTAAAATAGAAATCTGATAGAGAAGTACATCAACTTAAGGGTTTAATAATTTTTTAAATGTTAGTCATTTTTAATTTGTTTATTATTATTGCCAAAAAAATTCAATTTCTAATCAAAATTTAAAATTTTCTTAATTATAATAAGTTAGTGTGCAAAACATTTGTTTTGTTAAACATAAGATGATTTATTTACTTTCAATTCTTTTACCCTTTAATATCATTGTTAATTTCTTTAATTTTTTAGTCAATTTTTTAAATTTGTGAAAATAATAATAAAGTAGTGTGCAAAACATTTGTTCTATAAAAAAATATATGTAATTTAAAGGGAAGAATCATGTGTCTTTTTTTTTTGTTTACTATGTTATCCTTTTTTTGGTTAAAATAATCGTTCATATTTTAAGAAGTTCTAAATTTTAATTGACAAATTAAAGAACTTTACACTAATATAAATAAATTGAAGAAAATCTAGTACTAGATCAATAACTACCATTAAATTAATTATTTACATTATTTTTTAATTGAGTTGTCGAAGTCTTCAAAATTAATTATATTCTTTAAATTCTTGTAGTTGGTGGAACCATGTCGATTTAAAAAACAACTAAAAACTAAAGTGAAACATTTTATCTAATTGTAACATTAATTAATGGTTTAGAAAGAATAATTTTCATAATTTAAGCAATTAATATGAAAATATTAAGATAGTCATAATAAGTCTCAATTTTTTTAAATTAATTGGTTTAAGCCTAGCGTTCAAACCAAAATTTAACATAAATTGATTGATATGATAACATTTAATATCAAGTAAAATAGTAAATGATATCAATGAGCTTAGAAAAAAAACTAAAGTCTTTATTAAATAATTGAGAGAATTACTACAAGTCTTGTTTCTCATAAATTAGCAATGCAACTTCATAAATAAATTATTTGCCACATATACCAATCATTCATGATAATTATGCATCGCTGAATTTATGGATAGTTATAGAATAATTAATATTAAATTAATTTGTTAGATTAGTCAATATTGATTACTTATGAAATATACGAACATAAAATAAAAAACATACTTGAATTAAAACATAAATCTAAATTTAGAACAATACCTCATAAGGTTACAACTAAAGTTTTGAATCCCCTTAGAATATTCAAATTTAATCACACATGGCTTTAGTTCCAAACACCAAAAATTGAAGAAAGAAATGAAAGATTGAGAAAAATACAAAGAAACGAAGGAGAAAGATGGAGAAAGTGTTGGATGTGTTTTTCTTTTTTACTCGAAACTTAATCTATTTCAATCTTTCAAAGATCCTCGTTTAAAACAAATCCAATTCTCTACATAATAAGAATAGAAACAAGTTTAACTCTTGACATTAATATGACAATCTTATTTTATCTATTACAGTAATCTAATCTTTTTTTTTTCAAAATTTGTGATTTTGACTGATGATATTCCAATTTGCTACAATCTTTACTTGTCATCTCCTATTTAAGCACCAAATATAGTTCAAACAAAAAAGATAAATTCAATTATCATAACAAAATAACATATTATCACTTTGCAGTTGGAACAGACTATTTTCTAGTCAAGATTTGAAAACTAAATTAGATAAATTGATTGTTACTTGAATGTGATTCGTATCTTTTCTTCATTTCATATATGAGAACAAAGTAATTTTCTTATAATTGAAATTGAGCCCTTTTACAGGGAATTGATCCGTAAAGATGAGGAAAGGGTTAAACATATTATTGATTTTATTATTATCATTTATTTAAATTATTTTAAAAATTTCTAGTAAATTATTTTAACTGTTATCATGTTTGATATTAATAGCAAAATTTATTAAAATAATGTAATACATTTTAGTAAAAAATATTTTTAATAATTTTAAAATATAAAAATGCTCGTCTTAAAAAAATAAAATTAAGGAAAATTTTTATATCTTTTACTCCCATTGAAAATTAGTTAATTAACAATTAAGTCATTCAACACACTCCAATTGCATAGTATTTCAGGAAATTAGAAGCGTCACATCACATCAAGATCATCGAAGATATGAAATGAGACCAAGTTGAATAGTTTATGGTATAGTGTAACTTGGGATTTCATAGGTTTGGTTTGGTGGGTAAGGGCAGGAAATTTTGTTTTTTGTCACCAAGCTTTTTCCTATTTTTTAAAACTAAATTCGGTATCAAATTGTTCTTGTTTAATCTGTTGCCATCTCATGTCAACAAATAATAAAGGAAGGAGTGAAGAGAGGGAGAGATCTGATGGATATATAATGAGAGAAACTAAGGACCAAAGGTTCACATGTGGGTAGGAGAGGAATTGGTGGATCCAAGAAAAAGGTCAGCATTTTAGGTTTGCTTTTAGGTTTGTTCGTTGTTCTTCGATAAGTCACAGTTTAGTTTACTATTAAAACAGCTTAAAAGGGATAGTTATGAATTGAAGCTTTATTTTTCAGGATTTTACTCTTCTTATATAGAGAAGATTAATCAAACTTCTTGCAGGAATCCATTTTAGAGGAAACAAAGCAAGTTCCAAGATGGATTCGACATCAGCTACATGGTTTACAGAAATGGTATGTTGATTCATTATTCCGAGTTTTTAGTTTCGTTACAGAAAATGGGATTCATTAGTTTATGGAACCTGATGACGGTTTGACTTTATCAGGGTATGAATGATTACGAATTCATTTCTCAGTATAATATGGGAACTGCAGATGGAGAAAACATCCAGCGATGTTCATCTTTGGATAGCTATTCCTCTTACCCTAACTTAAATACTGAAACCTTAAACCAATCCTATTTAGAAATTGCTCAAAACAACGTCGAGAGACCTACTAAACAGCACAAAAGCAGCAGCTGGAACTCAGGTATAACAGCTGAACACCAACCGCCCACGCCCTCTTCTCCTACATCTCAGTTTCTTTCATTTGAGGATTCATCGACAAACCATTCCCAGAAGCTACTCAGGAGACTAAGCTTCAACCTTAAGCCAAAGGAGGAGGCTTCGTCTCCAGGGAACATGAACTTTCAGCCTTTGGTCTCAAAGATTTCGTATGAGAACCAGCAGAGTTATGAAGATCCAAGGAAAAATCAAGGAAGTTATAAGAAGTCTTATCCTATGTCTATGACAAGAACTCCGTCGCACGCTCAAGAACACATTATGGCCGAGAGAAAGAGGAGAGAAAAGCTTAGCCAGCGATTCATAGCTCTATCGTCCATCGTTCCTGGTCTAAAGAAGGTATTGTGGATTTCTTGCACCATCTTCTGTAGTTAAGATGAGCATGTTCATGATCTTCAATGTTTTCTTTTTTTTTTTGGGTCAGATGGATAAAGCTACTGTACTTGGAGATGCTATAAAGTATGTGAAGCAGCTTCAAGAAAGAGTGAAGGAACTGGAGGAGCAGACCAAGAAGAAAACAGTAGAATCAGTTATACTTGTAAGGAAATCTCAGCTATCTCCCGATGAAGACTCTTCTTCATGTAACGATTCAAATTCTGAGGGTCGCTTCACTTCGGCCCTCCCGGAGATTGAAGCAACAGCTTCTGGCAAGGATCTACTAGTTCGAATACACTGCCAGAAGCAACATGGTGTTCTAACTAAAATACTAAAAGAAATGGAGAATCTCCATCTATCTATTGTGACTAGCAGTGTCATGCCATTTGGAAGTTCCACCCTTCACATTACCATAGTTGCTCAGGTAAACTGGGATTGATCTCAGATTCTGATAACCTTTAAGACACTAGGTATCAGAAACTATGATTTTCTTTACACCAAACCTCATTTTGAAAGGATAATCAATAATGGAGTGACGTCCTTTTGCAGATGGGCAGTGAAGAAACGATGACAGTTAAGGATTTGGTCAGAAACCTAAGACTAGCTCTCCTGAAGTTCATGTGACAGAAAAGATATGAACATGCAATATCTCCGACTACATTTACATGAATATATCTGAATCACCATAGATAAAACGAAAGCTTGAGTTTGCCGTGAAGTTACACAGAACAGGACGGTTTGATATTTTTGCGTGGTCGATACTAGATACTAGTCGACCACGTTGAACAAAAAACCCATTTCTTGTAATAACAAATTATCCTAGTCCTACGTGCTTGTGGTTTTTCTGGGTTTGTGAGTGATTTCTGTCTTACTATTCTTCTTTTTTCACTCGTCACATGATGTCTTTACTTTGGGTTGACCCCAAAATTGTATATTGTTAACGAAGTGCACGTTCCTTAGAAGTTTGATCCCAAACTTGTTTTTGCTGTCCCTGTTTGTGTCTCCCGAAACTCCATTCCATGTTCTTCGGATTTGAATCTGAAATTATCCCTGATGATTATTTATTCCTCGTTACAATCAATTATTTGGTTACTTGATTACTGACTTGATTTGCTTCTATAATAACAAGGGATTATTGATGTTTATTCAGTAATATGATATGAAATTCGCCTTGAATTACCAAATTATCTTCATATCACTTATTGAATAATTTATTACAAATTATTTAAAATATATAATTTATAATGATTATATACACATAAAAGTTAACTTCATACACATTAAGAAATAATAATTATAATTTTTTAAATAAAAAATTGCTACAAAACTCAATGTTTTTTTAGACAATAGCTTCTTAAATTCTTAAATAAATATAGATTGCATCAATTCACCAAGAAAAAAAAATAGGTGTGTTGACTCATATGCATACATACACATATATAGTAATCATTTTCTTTTTCAATTGCAACTTGCTAATACATACATCAAGTTGTTAATGAAATTAAGGTGACAATTGATGAAGGAAGATGCCATATTATTTCTCTTAACATGCCATATTGGGCCTTTAATGAATTTTGCATTTTGTGATGTATATTTCGAACTCATCAATTGAATTATGCAATATAGGTCAGTATGACAAGATGGTGACATAAGCAAGATTCTTGTTTAGGACTTTAATTTGAGTGAATTAATTCACGTGCAAAACAAAATAAAAATACAGAAGTAAACTGTAAGGTGATGGTTGACCAAAAAAAGTAACCATAATTAGTATAAAAATTAGAAGGTTGCTCTCATATTTTGCTTAACATTTCTAAATAAACTAAATTCAGTCTCTTATTTAATCTTTAAAAAATAATGTTTCAAAAACTAAACAGAAATTAAATCAGTAAGACAAGAGGTTTAATATTGTTTAAAATGTTTAATCTATATTAAATCATTACAAAATATGTTAAAGATTAAATAAAATTGAAAAAATTGAAACATGATTGAAAAAGATAATCCCATATGGAGAAGAATTTGAAGTTTAATTAAAAAATTATTAAATGATGAGGACAAATCTTTTGTTATAAAATAGATACATAATTATACAAATTCAATATGATTATTTCTAAGAGCTCTACATAGAAATTATACCATAGGATGTTGTGCTAGCTAAGATTGTGTGGACCTCTTAAAGTGTGCTCCTATTGTTCACACACATATATATAAAATAAACTGAACTCGTGTATTAAACAAATTGAGCAAATTGGTATCAAGGGTTAATTCCAGATTAAGTTGTTATAATCTCTACAAAATTATTGAGAAGTTCTCTTCAGCAATTTCAATTTTCCAGGCTTCAAATTTCTTTTGCACATGCTCTTCCTCTTCTCTTTTGAACGGTGCTTCATTGGCATCTACTTCCTGACAAAGTCAAAACATCTCATATGTCATTTCTATAATACCGTGTGCATCAAATTTCTGACTATTTTGCTTACGAGGCTTGGATTCCTCGGTTTATGTTTGAAAAATAAGAAGAAATAAAAAGAAATATGTTACAATAAGAAATACCTAATATCAGAATTCAAAATTTAATCTAAGTTTGGACTGAATTTTGAATTAGCTAAATATTAAATTAGATCTAATTTTCAACCGAACTTAAAATATATATATATATACGGGGTAGTCTCTAAATTCTAAAGAGATGAAGACTAGACTTTTAGTATTTTCCTATTTAATCGACGAAATCAACAATAACTATAGTAGACAAATTCCTTATCATTTAATATTTTATAAAAAGACTGCTTTTTGTGATCTAAGTTTGTGACTTTTTAGTTACAAAAGGACAATCCTATCAATTACTTTACATCAAAGCTCACCTTCGTTATTTTTTTATTAATTAAGATATTGACATAATAGTTCTTTTCCTTTCCACAAATTAAAAAACTTAATAGTTCTTTTGACTTCGTTTTGGTGATGGTGATGCTGATGCAATCAGCCTGGATCGTTGTGCTTAATTTATAAATTGAAATAAATGACTAAATTGTAAATGCTTTCACTAAATAAAGCAATTTATATCAGTTTTTAAAAATCTAATTCAAAGTTAAATCAATAAAAAAGATATTTAAGGATTAAAAAGCTTAAACAATTTTAAATTGCTATAAAATAATTAAATATTAAATAAAATTAAAGAATTTAAAATATGGTTGAAAGAAATTATCTTTATCTATTGAAGAATTTAAAATTT
>JANITW010000234.1:61111545-61124808 GCA_027564335.1 Erythroxylum williamsii | reverse complement strand
TTAATCGATTAATTAATAAATATATCAGTTTTTACTTTTTAATAACAAAATTTATTAAAATAAATCGAACTAAAATATAAAGATTAAACTAAAAAATTAAATAATTCAAAAATAAATGACTAAAATATAAAAATTAAACTAAAAAATTAAATAATTCAAAAATAAATGTCCAAATACAAGCCAAATGTTTCTATTTTGGAAATGAAATATTAGTAATTATGTTTTAATCGCTCGTTACTCATTTCCGAATGTGCTATTTTTTAATTGGCCAACATAAAATGATGCATGATCGGTCAAAGCAAGAGAGAGCCCACAAATGAACAGTGATTGATGATTAAAATAATAAGACGGAACCATTTTCACACCTGACCGTATATACGTATTCAACGACTACCCGCTGCTTTGCATCTATAAGATGATGCCAAAGTTGTGTCTTTGGGCATGTCTGAAAGGCAAGTCAGGTCTCGCTCTTCTGCTCTTGGGTCTTTCATTGAAGAAGGTAAGCTTTTAACTTCAGTTGTAGCCTTTATGCTCAACAACCAGTCCAACTTTCTTGGAGGATTCAGTTCATGTATCTGGAACTGGCTCAAGATTGTCTGGTTTTGTCAGTGGATGTTTTCCATTGAACGTCTAGCTTGACTTCTCTAGTTTCTTGGGTTGAAATCCTTTCTTCTTGCTGTTTTTATGAGGAGAAGGAAAAGTTTTTGGAGAAAGTGAACCGATTATTCTCGTTTCTGGGTCTTCTCTTCTTTTCCAATTTAACCTTTCCTCAGCTATATAGTTCTCGAATTCTAATCCATCAACTACTTTGTTTGCTGATCTTGTACCAGACTCTTACAGTCCATAATCCATCTTTAAGGAAACAATCAATTTCGCTTTAATGGAGAATTCATCAGCCAAATGGTTACCTGAGTTGGTAAGAACTAGTTGCAAGTTAAGTAACTTATTGAGATAATCGTAAAGAGAAATTTCTCATGGAAATCATAATTTTGTTACTATTTTTAATGATCAGGGAATGGAAGATCCAACCTTTAGTTATCAGTACCTAACGAGTCCTCTTGATTACTCAATGGATGATCTTCACTTTCACTCCTTTTCTTCCACACAGAACTTTACCAGTGTACCAATTCCAACACCACAGACCGAAATACTTGAGAGGCCTGCGAAACAGCTTAAGGCCACTAGTTGGAGCTCTTGCACCACTGACCAAATACCATCCAGGGCTTCTCCTTCTTCATCATCTCATATTATCTCCTTCGAGAACTCCATTTCTTCTCCAGCTACTTCTCAATACTTCCACACTCTTGACCCCAAAACCGCAAAGCCCAAGATTGAAGTTGGAAACCATGAAACTGTGAATTACCAACCTTTGATCTCTAAGGGTTCTTTGGAAGATCAATATGGTTCAACATACTTTGGTCAGGGTACCAAAAGGGCAGCTGGTGCAATGGGTAGGACTCCTACACATGCACAAGATCATGTATTAGCCGAGAGAAAGAGGCGTGAGAAGCTCAGTCAGCGATTCATTGCTCTTTCAGCTGTTGTGCCTGGCCTAAAGAAGGTACATCTTAATTTTCTTTTCTCGATGTCTTTGGTATTTAAATTGAGACTTGCATGTGACTGCATTTAATGTAGGGTTTCAATAACTGTTGAAGCAATCACCTAAATCACAGTATTATAACTGCAAATGTCAAATTATTAATTTCAGTTAACTTGAGCATACGGTGTTTGTTCTAGTATATCTTTTTTGCTGTGTTATAGGGTATAATCAGAATTATGGGGTCCAAAATTAGTTGCAGATGCTTGTCGATTGTTCCATAATAATGAAAGTGACAATGTCATTTGATTTTGCAGATGGACAAGGCGTCTGTTCTTGGCGATGCAATTAAGTACTTGAAACATCTTCAGGAACGAGTGAAGACTCTTGAAGAAAAAACTGCCAAGAAGTCGATGGAATCAGTAATCTTTGTGAAGAAATCTCAGGTCTATGTTGATGATGACTCTTCTTCAACTGAAGAAAACTCAGATGGCTGCTGCGACCAACCACTGCCCGAAATAGAAGCTAGAGTTTCAGACAGGGATGTGCTCATCAGAATCCATTGTGAAAAGCAGAAAGGAAACTTACTAAAAATACTAAGCGAACTAGAAAAGTTTCATCTAAATGTGATAAACACCAGTGTCCTGCCATTCGGGAGATCCACACTTGATGTTACTGTTGTTTGCCAGGTGAATCTGCTCTCCTAAATTCTTTCTCCTCCATTTCAACATTATCGTAAGATGAAAACAAAAACCTATTCTGTTCTTTATTCAGTTAAACTTTTTATGGGAATTAAATTCTGCAAATCTGGTTCAAACCCATCTCATGATTTTCTTTTTTCATTCATTTCTTGCAGATGGACAGTAAGTTCTCCATCACAATAAAGGATCTTATCAGAAACCTTCGACAGGCTCTACTGTAGTTCGTCCAAAACTATAGACAGAAGAATAAAAGTCCACAAGACACGTTTATATTCTGCTTTTGTTTTCATTAGTCCGTTCCTTTTCTTTTCTTTTTTTTTACAAATCCTCCTGAGAGAAGGATCAGTCAGTGAATGTCTCCAATTTTTCGGGACCGACCACCTCGGTGTGTTGCTCTTGCTGCGAGGCTTCGGTTTCATGCGCACAGGGTTTTCGAACGAGAATGATGTCTCCATTTTTGCGCGGTTGACCGTTTGACCACGTTTTAATTGGCCCACGTTTTTGAAACGAGTCCTTTTGCAAACTTTTGGGAGGTGGGGCTTCATTGATAGTTTCTGACTTTTCAAAGAATACCCCTTTACTTACCAACCTCTCTTTTGTCTATTAGCAACGTTGTAAATGGAGATAGTCACTGTTTAAGACTCAAATAGCTTCCTTCTTTCTAGCGGGTTTGGTGTGCTTTTCGAGCCTTGAAGAGAAAAGAACAATCTTGGGCCTTTGTGTAACAATTTGCCTGTAATTGTCTCTTAATCTTTTAACTAATGGTATAAATCCTTATTTCTTATTTCTTGTTATTTATTGGCTTACTTGGACTGGATGTTACAGTGCAATGTCAATTCAAAGTCCAACATTTGAATTATGTATTAATTATGTAGAAATGATGAGTGTAACATGTTCTTTAGACTAATTTAAATGGCACGATGATAACTCTTACCTTCCCTTGCACCTTACATTTTCCATCCTCGTTACTTCTTCTCTACTCATCTTTTACTCACTCCGATTAGAAGTTAAACCGATAAGACAAGTTATTTAAGGTTTAAAAGGTTCATTGTTATTAGATCTAAAAATTGAATAAAATTAAAGAGTTTGAAAAATAATCGAAAAAGAATATCATTATCCATCCAAAAATTTAAAGTTTAATTGAAAAAAAGACTATAAAATAGAAATCAATTATGTTATTTTAATTTATAAAAACTGACCGATTAATTAATAAACTGATAAATTCTTACAATAAAATTGTTAGACTAAATCAAACTGAAATGGAACGAAAACTTGAAAATAAAACTAAAAAGTTGACAGATTCATGATTAGATACCCTAAAAAATTAAATTGATCTAACTGCTTTAACTATAAAAATTTAAAACTTGCTAATATTTTTAACTTTCATTCCGATTTATTCTAATAAATTTTATTATTAAAAGTTAATTAGGAAATAATCGATCGTCACAAATTAAACTAAACTAATTAATTTTTATTTAATACTATTTTCAATTCTATTTTAAATCTTTATTCTTTTTGAACCATGTTTTATAATAGACGAGTACTAATTGAATCTTTAAACATTAAAGATCCGGTTTTTAAAACATCACTAAAACTTGTCATCTCTTACGTGACCTTGTAATTGATGGGTCATACAGAGGAAACCAAATCAATATGTATAACCGACCAAATTGGACGGCATTGTGTAAACACAGAAAACGAAAGAAGAAGGAAGTCTTGGTTTGTCCACTGATCTTCAAAGTTCCAACAGAAACTTGCTGAGCTGAGGTATTGTTTCTAACATAAAAATACGAATGGTCAAAATTAAGCCACTACGTGCACAGTTCAGGGCATGCATTATGCTTGCATTGCATGAAACAAGAACGCTTCCAAGTTCCAACCATCCAAAGGTACGGACTTAAGACTTCTTCACTTATTTGGTGTGGTCGGTGAGTACTGAAAGTGTTTCCAAAGTTAGATGTGACCGTGCAGCTAGCCGAATTAAGATTCCATGCTAAAGTTTTTCTTTGTTTCACATTCTTAGGGACCCAAAAGTCAGATGTCCTGGAACTATGGATCCCCGCCTTTGCTACACGTCTACGTGATAATAAATTCTTAAAGCTGAGCAGCCCTGATTCCTTGGAAATCCTTTTCTTAAGCTTATCTTGTTTGATTTTTCTTCTCTCTTTCCTTCTTCTTTGATGTTTCATACTCAACTGATTTCTACGTATGCAGTAGTTCATACATATATGTATGTTTGTCTGTACTCTACAGCTTCCTTTTCTTCCATTTTCTGTAAGCTGGTAGCCTTTTCCTTATTCAATCTTATTTTATCGAAAATCAATTAATTTTTATTTAATAATTTAATAATTTTTTATTTTTTATGAGTAAGAATAGTATTCTTCAATTATGTTTAAAATTTTACTTAATATTTTTTAAAAACCTTAAATTTCTTATTTATTGGTTTAACTTTCGATTCATTTTTGAAAATATCGATTAAAAACAATTTTAGAAAATTTTGTTTTGTTGTTAAACGAATCATTCCCTGGCATTTGCTTGCAATATCGACACAAAAACAAAACAATAACACTTAATCAGAATTCAATTTCCAAAATGTAAACTTGAACCTTGCAGCTCACAATTTGGCACTTGATCTAAACCTTTTGGCTGTGATTGATAAACGGGTATAGGTTCAAAAATCCAACAGTAACATTATGTCATTTTCTGAGCTCAGAAGAGATTATGACCATTGACGGTTGACCTTAAGAGTTCTACATAGTGAAAGTACAGAAATTTCATAAAGAAGTGTTAGAAAAAGAAGAGCCCCCTATGTGTTTATTGGTATGTAATTCAATATAAAGACAAATTTTGCTGTTTTTCTTTTACTTTTGAGACTGCTTTGAAAATAAAGAGAAATGTAGTCTTCCTATTCACATCCAACCTTCTTTTATTCGTTTTTTCTTCTTAGCGAGGGCCGATTCAAGAGAATTAGCTGCTTCTAGTCTTGTTTAAGAGAATTAGCTGCTTCTGGTCTTGTTTCTCCTCTTTAACTTGTCATTGTTCAGGGACCCAGAACATGTGGACAACACTTTATATGAAGTAGAGAACTTGATAGACCCATATCAACAACAATTGCCTGTTCTGTATTATTATCATCTGCAGCTGTAACTTGGAATTATAGATTGACGACGACTAGGTATCATCCATGTTACCACACTTGCCAATACTTGTTCAATATCATGGTGCTCGTGATCGCTACCCTTCGACTATATATTGAGTAAACTGTGGGACATAAATAATACTTCACAAATTACGGGTTTTAAATAAAATGTGAACTTTGGAGTAACTGGTAAAGTTTTTTTTTTTTGTGACCATAAGATTATAGATTCAAATCACAGAAACAGTTTCTTTTGTTACAAAGAGAAGGTTGTGTATGTTATGACTCTTCCCAAATTCTCGCCAAACGATGAACCTTGTGTACTTGATATATTGACTTTAAATTACGTGTTTCAAATAAATTACTCAATGAATTAACAATTTAAAATCAAATATCGGGTTCTATCCAAATGATACTTATAAGTTTTTAACATATTTTCAATTATCACTAACCATATGCAACTAAACTTAACAATTCAAAAATTTTGGACCAAATCTTAGTAAGTCTATGTACAACTAAAACGTTATATCTCAATTCAAAACGTTAAGGCAATGAGTTATAAGTCCTATTTTTATATATAACTCACTTTATCTTTATGTCTCCTTTTAATATCGGATCATTTGTAAATTTTCAACATCTCTTACTCATAAGTAGATCCATCAATATCAGATTAGCTCTCCCTCAAATTGTTATTAATCGGATTTCAGCAACTTAACTTTGACACCAATGAATAGTTTTGAAGACGTTCAAGAAGAAATTGAATCAAATTAAGTGAACTCAGATACAATTAGAACATAATATTTAAACTCAAAATCTAAGATAATAAATTATAAGTCATATCTTTATATATAACTCTTTTTATTCTTATGTCTCTTGTCGATATAGAATTATTTCATTTGTAAATTTCTAACATGGCCAAATCAGGTTACTGTCATATTAGTTTGAAATTAGAAATTCTTTTACTAATTTCAAAATTGGCTAACTGAAATTTGACTGTTAACTTGGGATTGAAGTTGAAACTTTTTGACCGAATCTAATTGCAACACCTCTTATTGTAACTTCAACTTTCGATCTCGTAGATCGTAAATCTCTCTATGACTAACTTCACCATGATATGAAACATTTGATATTGGTTGTCGTGGAGTTAGAGAAATTTGTCTCAGAACATGCAAGGAAAGGTGATGATAATGACGCAGTAAGAGAAAATTAGCCTGGTTTCACGTTGGATCAAGATGTAAACGACCTCGGTTATGTTTCTACTTCCATGAGTGGAAGTCTTTCTCTGGTGACAGACCCAGTTGAGTTACTTTCCTTGGCACTTTGGGTGCAATTTGAGAAGCCAACGCTACAACAGAGAAGGGTTTTGGTGAAGAAATATAACATCACTGAAAGAAAAAAATTTGTTGCCAAAACTATTTAGCAACGAAAACAAATCGTCGAACCAATGGTTGCAAAAGCTCGGTAGCAAAAAATTATCTGCGACGTTTTAAAGGAATCGTCATCTAAAAATTTTTGCTATGATCATGTCTTCGTTACTAATAAGAATAGGCAAGGAGAAGAGAAATAATCGCAAATGACTTATTGAGATGTTTAATTTTGGTGGGTAAAGGTTATTAGCTATGATAACGTAGGTGTAGGTAATAATTTCTATTGACCATTTATTTTTGTAGCAGAGTATGTTTAGCTATGAAAATTAAAGCGTAGCTAAATGTTATTAAAGATGTTCTAGAAAGCGTAGGTAAAAAAAAATGATGACAATTTTATATTTGTAGTTAAAGACTTTTAGTGATGAATATTTAATTTTAATTTGACTTCCCTATTATCAATTTAAAATTTAGTTATAATTATTAACAACATTTTAAATTCATACTATTGTTTTTAACATGGTTTCAATTATAATTTAGTCACATTTTGCAATTATTATTGGTGACTTTGCTTAAATAATAATAATAATAATAATAAATATTGCATAATTAAAAATGAAATGCATTTTATACAAAAACATGTGATTAAATGTTAATAACAAAATTTAAGAAAAAAAATTGTGGACGAACTAAGACTTCTTATCGTCACTATTATTGACATACTGTGACCCAAGTACTTGTTTGATCATCTTTTTAAGCTTGGTCAACTTTCGTTTAGTACGATCTAGTTTTTGCTCATTATGTTGTAGTTTTCCTTGAGTAAGATTTAACTTTTTTCCATTACATTCTAACTGAACCTTAAGTGACCGATTCTCCTCTTGAACTATCATTACATATGCTAGTTGTGATGATGAAGAACCAACTGACTTAGGGCTATGCTCAAGGCCTTTAATATACTCTGATCTTGTACCAAGGACATTGTTGCAAATGTCATCCACATTGGGCTTATTCCCGTCAGACAATGATCTCTGCTACAACTCTTGCATCCTGTTCTACAATTTAAAATACAAAATTGATATGTAATTCAAATATTATTACTTAGTATTGCATAAATAAATAAACTGTAAAATTAAATTTTTTATACATACATAATTATTTTGCGCCTCTTCAGACGTCCAACCTTTACCTTCCTTATAATGTGTCAACTTGTAGAGTGTGATCCTATCACACTCTTCTCTATGTGGTTGAGTCAGACTCTGTTATATGAATTAGAAAAAATTGAAATATAATAGATTATATTGTATTAACTAATAGAACAATAACTTCCAAACATTACACTTACAAATTCTTATTGTATGACAACAAACGATTTAGAGCCGGTGTTATAAGGAGTTTTCATTTTTACTCTGTTAACCTTGGCTTTCTGACACTGTTCTTAATTAAAGAGAAGAAATAGTCATTAAATACAAAAACAAAATTAATTGAAGAAAATGTGAAGAGAAAGAAGATAAACCTTAACTTTCACAGAGACCCAATAATCATACATTTCACTCCAATTTTCTGGACTCACCTGTTCTAGAATATGTCTTCTCGCCTCCTCATCTGAAGGAAAATACTTGTAGTATTTATGACGATAACGATGATCCTTTGCTCTTTGGTTCAACAGTGAATTGACGTAGCTTAAAACTTCAAGATTCTCGATATCGACGATCATCATTATCATCATCACACCTAGTTTGAAATCCCGCAATGAAGTGAAGTTTGGGAAGGTCTGATAGTACGCAGTCTTACCCCTACATAATAAAGAGGTTGTTTCCGGTAGATCTATATGCAAATGAGACAATATTGAGATTTATTTAATATTTATGAATAACACGCATCATTTAACTTACTCTTTAAATAAGTAAACCCGTATTGCATACAATAAAATGAATTGAAAAATTACCAAAACTTTTAAAATTTTACTTAATATTTAATCATTTTTAAAAATTTAAAATTTTACTTAATATTCAATCATTTTTAAAATTTTAAAATTTTACTTAATATTCAATTGGTTTTATGACTGTTTAGTACCTGTTAAACCTTTTAAACTTTAAACCTCTTATCCTATCGGTTTAACTTCCGATCTAGTTTTAAAAATATCGATTAAAATGCAATTTTAGAAGATTTTGTTTTGTTGTTAAATGAATCATTCCCTGGCATTTCCTTGCAATACCGACACAAAAACAAGACAATAACACTTAATCAGAAATCAATTTCCAAAGTGTAAACTCGAACATTGCAGCTCACAATTTCGCACTTGATCTGAGCCTTTTGGCTGTGATTGACAAATGGGTATAGCCTCTAAAATCCAACAGGAACATTTTGTCATTTTCTTAGCTCATAAGAGATTAGACTGGCGACGGTTGACCTTAAAAGTTCTATGTGTTTATTGGCGTGTAATTCAATATAAAGACAAATTTTGTTGTTTTTCTTTTACTTTTGAAACTGCTTTGAATATAAAGAGAAATGTAGTCTTCCTATTCCCATCTAACCTTCTTTTATTCGTTTTTTCTTCTTAGCCAGGGTCTATTCAAGAGAATTAGCTGCTTCTTGTATTTTTTCTCCACTTTATCATTGTTCGGGGCCTTGCAGGACCCAGAAGATGTGGACAACACTTTATATGAAATAGATAACTTTATAGACCCATATCAACAACAATTGCCTGTTCTGTATTATCATCTGCAGCTGTAACTTGGAATTATAGATTGACGACGACTAGGTATCATTACCACGCCGATATACTTTTTCAATATCATGGCGCCCGTGATCGCTACCTTTCGACTAAGTAAACTGTGGGACATAAATAATACTCCACAAATTATGTGTTTTAAATAAATTGCGAGTTTTGGAATAATTGATAAAGTTGTTTTTTTGTAACCATAAAATTATATATTTAAATCACGGAAATAGTCTCTTTTGTTACAAAGAGAAAGTTGGGTATATTATGACCTTACTCAAATCCTCACAAAACGGGGAACGTTGTGCATTGGATATATTAACTTTAAATTACGTGTTTCAAATAAATTACTCAATGAATTAACAATTTAAAATCAAATATCGGGTTACATCTAAATGATACTTATAAGTTTTTAACATATTTTCAATTATTACTAACCAGATGCAGCTAAACTTAACAATTCAAAATTTTTAGGCCAAATCTTAGTAAGTCTATATACAACTAGCACGTTATATCTCAATTCAAAACTTTAAGGGAATGAGTTATAAGCCCTATTTTTATATATAACTCACTTCATCTTTATGTCTCTTTTCAATATCGAATCACTTGTGAATTTTAAACATCTCTTCCTCATAAGTGGATCCATATATATTAGATTAGCTCTCCCTCAAATCTCTATCAATAAGATTTCAACAACTTAACTTTGACACCAATGAATAGTTTTGAAGATGTTCAAGAAGAAATTGAATCAAATTAAGTGAACTCATATACAATTAGAATATAGTATTTAAACTCAAAATCTAAGATAATAAATTATAAGTCATATCTTTATATATATCTCATTTTATTCTTATGTCTCTTTTTGATATAGAATTATTTCATTAGTCAATTTCTAACGTGGCCAAATTATGTTACGTCAGATTAATTTGAAATTATAAATTCTTTTACTAATTTCAAAATTGGTTAAGTTGAAATTTGACCGTTAACTAGGGATTGAAGTTAAAACTTTTTGCGTGAATCTAATTGCAACGCCTCTTATTGTAAATAAATTGCCTTAATAAATATAAATAAAACATCAACAACATAACTCAAATATGAACATAACATTTCAAACAATATAAACAATTTATTTACATTCAATCATTATGTTCAAGATTTTGAAAATCATCATCATTAATTACATTATCATTGAATTCTTCTTCACTAATATATTAGGCCAAAGTATCATCATTATCATTTAATTCATGATAAGTATAGTTGTCATCTGTTTGTACAATAAAACTGGCTTGGACTTCATCCAGTTGTGCTATTTTAGGATCAACATCTCTCCTATAGAATGATGATATATCTGATTTTTCAATCCGAATGGCTTCATTATTGAACGCCAATCCAATCTCTTGATAAACTTCATCTTCATCCTCACTGAATTGACCACTATCCCTTTCAAAAAAATTGAAGACATTTTGGTGTTGAAACTTTTGAACAACCCTCCAATTGCTACCTAATACAGTATCGTTGATATAGAAAACTTGTTTCACTTGACTTATAAGGAACAAAGGATCATTATCATACCATGACTTCCTAACATTGATGCTAGTAATATTCCCGATCACGTTTATGTCAATAAGATTAAACCATTTGCACTTAAATAGAACAACATTCTTATCCTTGATGTAATGTAACTCTATTATTTCAAAGAAGACACCATAAAAGTCAATAAAATCGTCGTCATGGCATCTTTCAACAATAACCCCACAATTTTGACTTCTAAGTCGACTATCTCAATCTTGTATGTGAAATCTCACACTATTAATAATGCAACCTGTATTTTTTTCCCACAAATATAAGGCCCTCATGCCAAACTGTATAAACCTTTTCATACAATTTTTCTTTTTGCTAAAATGATTAATAAAAACTTTATATTACAATCAAATTTGTTAACTAAATTTGTTTTAGAATTATGTAATCAACATCATTATCGTCAAGTATTAGAAATTAATAATTAATAATTTTGATTACCATTTTCTAATAAATTGGAAATTATTTATAATTAAACTGCTATTATTGTTATCTCTATAAATCTAAACATGTCCCCTAGATGAAACATTAGTTATCTTCTTCCATGGGTTATCTTAATTTTAGAACATGTTTTCTCTAACCTACCTTTTATTTCTTATAAGTTAACTTAATCTATTTAGACCTCTTGGTCCAAATATCCATTTGTATGTATAGAAGAAGTTTGATGCAAATTTTCAAAAAAGATTATTTTGCTAAAATGATTAATAAAAAGTATATATAAGGTCAAATATGTTCACTAAATCAAATATTTTGCAAATTATTTCTAATAAACTACTACTATTATTATTATCATATATGGTTATTATCTTAATGTTTTATCAAATTTGTTCACTTAATCAAATCGGCAACACTTTTTTTGTTACTAACAAGATTGTACTATTTTCTTCCGACAAAATAAAAAACGACATTATACAAGTTAACAAGAAATGATGTCATTTTGTATTAGGTTTTTATCACTAGCACAACTAACCTCTCTTCATTTTCTTGTTAGCTGTCAACATTCATCTACATTTGATAGTTCAATAGCCATTGTCCTCTCTCTTATGCTTGTCTTGTGTATTATGGTCGTCATTGTTGAAGAAACATCCTTAATGGTGTTAGTTGAAACCCTCCATCTTGTGTTGAGTTTTAATTATTCCTTTAGGTGTTTATTGTGAGTTCTTTTTCCTGCATTTGTTATATAGGTTGTGTTTGTGGTTGTATTTTGAATATGATTTTTTGTCTTCTTTTGTTGGTTTTATATGGGTTGACTTCTTTTTACGACTTTTAACACTTCTTTCAGGAAAGCTTGCAAACTATTTGATGAAATGTCTGAAACAATATTTAACTCTTTTTTGTAATAATAATAATATAAGCCTATATAAATAATACTACATTCCTGTACATCAAGAACATGGTCATTTATAATCTACTTTCAATTCTAAAATATAGATATGATATAAAGGGTAAGTGGATTACTTTTATTTTAATAAGGGTAACTTTCATCTCATTAGGCAGATTGAAGATGTATAACTACTAAACTGTACTACTTTCACTTAGTATTGAAAATTCCATTAAATATATTGAATTTTATTATATATTCACTTCTGTAGAATATAACTCTTAATATAATTCATCGAGAAATGTCGACGTGGCGACTAATTTTCGATTGTGGAAATTCATTCCATTAGAAGGAATGTGGCAAAATTGTCCCACATGAACAAAAAACCAATGCAGAACAAATCTCCTCTTTGTACACTAATAATCTTTTGCATTCCATGGCCGATCTTCTTCTTCAAGGTTTTGAGTATCATCCGAACTAACTCACTTTCCTTATTATCTATATCTCATTTCCTATTATGAAGCTAATATATATATATATATATGAACATTTGATTTTATATACTATATGTTGTGTTAAGCTTCCTTCAATCTTTAAGAGAACATAGATCAAAATGGAGGCAGGGGCGATGTCATAAAGGCCTGTAAAGGATTAGGGAAATCAGTTGATATGGAAAATTTGTCGGTTCCAATGACTCTGTGTGGTAAATCAAGTATGCACTGTTGGTTTATGCCCTACAGCCAATCGCTTTGGTTGTAGTTTAGTGACAAATTATTTAAAAAACATTCTTTATCTTGTACATGTTTATATGTATATGATAAAGTCCATGAGATAATTTTACATTGCAAATGAAATTATAATGAGATTATAATTATGAGATTCATATTGCATTCATGAATTATTCCTA
>JANITW010000234.1:61081588-61096633 GCA_027564335.1 Erythroxylum williamsii | reverse complement strand
TAATGAAAAGGCGACAGGAAGTCTGCAAAGTGCAAACCATTAAAATTTATTCTTTTATTCTTTTAGTAGATAAAAGGTATAAGAAAGTTTTAAGTACGAACACCAAAAAAATACAAAAACCATGTTCGATAATTAGACACTTTTTGCGTAATAATGGGAAAAAAGAAGAAAAAAGTAAAAAGATTAAAGGGTTATTTTAATTTGATATTTTCATATTATTATTTACTCTTATCCTATTTACTAACTTTTTGCTTAAAATAAAACAAAAACATTCATAATTAATTTCACTGACATACAAATTTAGTGAGGTTCAATAATACGCAATGTTATCTCTAATTAATAAAGAGTATAAATGACTTGGAGCTCGATGAGCCAAAGGAAGCCCGAGCTCAAGCCCGAACCCCGCTAGACTCTAAGTCAACATGGCCAAACATTTTTTGACAAAATTAAAACGATGTCGTTTTGTCCCGTGCCTAGCCCAAGACGAGATCTGACTGGGGCTAAAAAATTGGGACTCGAGGCTTAAGTTTACTTGAGGTTAGGTCGGGTTTGACCAGATCAGGCCAAGTCTAATAACGAAGCTATCTTAAAATAACCCACAAAAAGAAAAATAATTATTATAATTATTTTTAATGCTTAGTAAATAAAATATAAAATAAGTAAAAGGAATTTTTTGTTTAAATAAGATAGTAAAAATTTTATAATGTACTGTTTTATATAAAAATTTAAAAGTTAGCAAAAGTGAAATAATAGAATGGTATAAGTGTAAATAATAATTAAAAACAAAATAGAACTTCCTTATATTGATCCAAAGACAATTTTCATTTACAAATCTTAGGGATGGTGGTACGGTCAAATGTAAAGTAACGTTCGGAGTCTAAGACAGGTGTTATCCTAAATAATTAAAGAACCATCGTCAGATCCCTTTCTTTGATGTGTATGTAATTATCCTAATTGGTCTCTTTAATGATGGAGTCTTTAGAAGTAAGCATGTCTCTATATCTCTAATAGTAAAGCCACAATCATGAAATCAAACTACGTAGGACAAACTAGAGCCTACTTGCCTTGTGCCAACACATCCTCGCGGTCCTCTTGGTTTTGGCATCCTTTGACTGGCTATAAACCTAAATTAGTTTAGAGGTAGCTAATGATACAATCATCCTTTAAATTATCCATGCCAAAAACCCTTTTTTTGCTTCACCTCAATATCAATCCATTTACAATCTATTTGGAAATACCTGAATTTAATTCAGCTGTTTGGAATTATAAAAATGGAATAAGTGTAATTCATGCATATAAATAAAACTCATCCTCTTTACAAATTGAATTCATTCTTTCAAGTATTAGAATTGAATTTATTCAAGCTATTAGCTTGCATGAATTCAATAAAGATGTGAGAATTTCTCACCCATTTTTGCCTGATAAATAATATTTATATATGATTAATAACTAGATTAATTTTTCTTTATTTTTTATATTTGAAAATTGTAATTTTACATTAATTATGAAATTATTATTGTAAATTTAGAGAAATATGAGTTTTTTTAAATAAAGAATAAGTTATGAAATCCTTTGATTAAGCTGTATCAATTTTTACACTACATCTTCTTCAATTTTATAATAATATTTAAAATTTTTCATATTTTGTAATTAAGAATAAAAATGTTATTTAAAATAATTGAATTCATTTTGATTGTGTTACAAACCACGAAATTGAATTCAATTCCAATATTACTGGATTTGCTCCGAACAGCGTAAATTGAATTTAATTCAATTTTTAAATATAATTGAATCAAATTCGTTAATGAATTCAATTCGAAAATTTCCAATAAGCCTGTTAATGTATTAGCGCAACCTCTTTATTTGTTATGAGTAAGGTTATGTATTACAAAACCTCTTTAAATCCTATATTTCCGCTAGATTTTTCTCGTTGTTGTTGTTTTATGATAGTAATTGTTGTATATATATAATTTAGGTTCATAATTTATATGTTCATCATAATTTTTAGAATTTAAATAAAAATTAAACGAAATAATGGATACAAATATTTGACCTAAAATTTAAAATTTTAATAAAAAATTTGAAATTGTTAGTTGATAAATTAGATTAAATTTAAATAATAAATTTTAAACTAAGTTCAAAATTTTTAAAATTATTCAAATTTAAAGCTTTACATAATATAAATTTGATTTGATCTATCACCAATACTAATTAGATGATTAGATTATTAGACACCATACCTTTTCCAAAATTAATAGAGAATCAACCAATAATAGAGAAAAAGATTGATTGATCTTCTTTCCTTCGTATGCTTTGTTTGACCAATTTTGAGAATAAGAAGAACTCCATATGGATTTGCCTCCACTACTTATGGAACAATAAGTGTACAAAACGACAATAAATGAAACTATACTATACAAGTATTTAAATCTCTTAAACTTCACCACACTTAACGCCTTCTTCTCCACACTCACTCCCTTCCTCGCCACTCAACGGCGCCGTCTGACCCACGAAATGAAAATGCGGCTATTTCTCCTTCTCCTACTGCTGCACCTCCATTCCTCCGCCGCACGCACCGTGTCGGAGTTCGAAGCCCTCCTCTCTGTAAAGTCATCCATTTCCGACGACCCTCAGTCGGTGCTAGCCTCCTGGAACTCGTCCACTTCCTTGTGCTCCTGGACCGGGGTCACGTGCGACCCTTCAGCTCTTCACGTGACCTCACTCAACCTCACTGGTTTGAACCTCTCCGGCACTCTCTCCGTCGACCTGGCTCACCTCCGTTATCTTCAAAACCTCTCTCTCGGTTCCAACCAGTTCTCTGGTCCTATCCCTCCTCAGCTCTCTGCCATTTCTGGTCTTCGCCTGCTTAATCTCTCAAACAACGGGTTCAATGGTTCGTTTCCTACTGAGCTCTCTGCGCTCAAGAAACTGCAGGTGTTGGACTTGTATAACAACAATATGACAGGGGACTTGCCGTTAACTGTCTCCGAAATGTTCAGTCTCCGTCATTTGCATCTCGGAGGGAACTTTTTTGCCGGTGTAATCCCACCGGAGTATGGTAAATGGGAATTTCTAGAATATTTAGCTGTTTCTGGTAACGCGTTGGTAGGCCGTATTCCGCCGGAAATCGGTAACTTGAAGAAGTTGCAGCAACTCTATATTGGGTATTTTAACACCTACGAAGGTGGGTTGCCTCGGGAGATCGGGAACTTATCGGAGTTGGTGCGAGTCGACGCCGCAAATTGTGGGTTAACCGGAGAGATACCGCCGGAGATTGGGAAGTTGCAGAAGCTTGACACTTTGTTTCTTCAAGTGAATTCTCTTTCTGGTTCGTTAACTCCGGAGCTTGGTGACTTGAACAGCTTAAAGTCCATGGATTTGTCGAACAACATGCTTACAGGGGAGATTCCGACTAGCTTTGCTCGGCTAAAGAACTTAACTTTGTTGAATCTTTTCAGAAACAAGCTTCACGGAGCGATTCCTGAGTTCATCGGTGACCTGCCGGAGCTTCAGGTGTTGCAGTTGTGGGAGAACAACTTCACTGGAAGTATTCCACAAGGATTGGGTACAAATGGTAATCTTGAGATCTTAGATCTCTCATCAAACAAGCTAACTGGAACTTTGCCTCCTAATTTGTGCTTTGGTAGTCGATTACAGACATTGATTACTCTTAGCAACTTCTTGTTTGGTCCGATACCGGAGTCACTTGGTAAATGCGATTCCTTGACCCGGATTCGAATGGGACAGAATTATCTCAACGGGTCGATACCGAAAGGGCTTTTCGGGTTACCGAAATTGACCCAAGTTGAGCTGCAAGGCAATCTTCTTGCCGGAGAGTTCCCTGTAGCTGATAATGTTGCTATGGAACTAGGCGAGATTACTCTTTCCAATAATCAGCTATATGGGTCATTACCTCCTAACATCGGCAATTTCACCGGAGTTCAAACATTGTTGCTCGATGGGAACAAGTTCACTGGCCGAATACCAGCCGAGATTGGAAGATTACGACAACTTTCAAAGATGGACTTTAGCCACAACAAGTTTTCGGGTCCTATTGCGCCGGAGATTAGCCAGTGCAAGCTGTTAACCTTTGTTGATCTTAGTGGGAATGACCTTTCAGGTGAGATTCCTACCGAAGTTACCAGTATGAGGATCTTGAATTATCTCAATTTGTCAAGAAACCATCTTGTTGGAAACATTCCCTCGTCTATAGCCACTATGCAAAGCTTAACTTCCGTTGATTTCTCTTACAACAATCTCTCTGGTTTGGTTCCTGGTACTGGTCAGTTTAGTTACTTCAATTATACTTCGTTTTTGGGTAATCCTGATCTTTGCGGTCCCTATTTGGGGCAATGCAAAGAAGGGTTTGTAAATGGTACGCAAAAATCACATTCTAAAGGTCCACTCTCTGCTTCTTTGAAGCTACTGCTTGTTATTGGCCTCCTTGTTTGCTCCATTGCGTTTGCTGTTGCAGCCGTACTTAAGGCACGGTCACTTAAGAAAGCTAACGAGTCTCGAGCTTGGAAATTGACTGCCTTCCAACGCTTGGATTTTACTGTTGATGATGTTCTGGATTGCTTGAAAGAAGATAATATAATTGGAAAAGGAGGTGCTGGGATTGTTTACAAAGGTGCTATGCCAAATGGTGATCAAGTTGCCGTCAAAAGGCTGCCGGCGATGAGCAGAGGGTCTTCTCACGATCATGGATTTAACGCCGAGATACAAACATTGGGGAGAATCAGGCACCGACACATTGTGAGATTATTGGGGTTCTGTTCTAATCACGAGACTAATCTCTTGGTCTATGAGTACATGCCCAATGGTAGCTTAGGGGAGGTTCTTCATGGCAAGAAAGGAGGCCATCTACTCTGGGACACAAGGTATAAGATTGCTGTTGAAGCTGCCAAGGGTCTTTGTTACCTACATCACGATTGCTCGCCGTTGATTGTTCACCGCGATGTGAAATCAAACAACATCCTACTTGACTGCGATTATGAAGCTCATGTTGCTGACTTTGGCCTTGCCAAGTTCTTGCAAGACTCTGGTACATCGGAGTGCATGTCTGCTATAGCCGGATCGTATGGGTATATAGCTCCAGGTATATTCTTAATCTTTGAAACCAACCTGAATTCCCTGCATGAACTTCGATTCATGTTAGGATTCAAAGTTTCGGTCTACTTTGGTTGTTTTTGTTTTTACTTTCGTTAGAAGTTTGGTTTTACCTTTCGGTCACTTTTAGAGTTTGGCCTTGAGTTAGGTGTCAGTCAGCTTTGAAAGTACAAGATCCAAATGATTTTCGCTGTCACCCACTTAAGGGAACACCCTTTTTTTAAAAAATCTTATTCGTGATTTTGATGTATCATAACCTCCATGCCCATCCTTTGCTAGTTTGTTTTATCTGCTAGATCTTAGTGAACTTATCATACAGTTTACATGTTCTGATTTCTGATTGATGAATCAAATGACCCTATTTGCAGAATATGCTTATACTCTCAAGGTTGATGAAAAGAGCGATGTATATAGCTTCGGTGTGGTTCTCCTGGAACTAGTTACCGGAAAGAAACCGGTTGGGGAGTTTGGGGATGGAGTGGACATAGTCCAATGGGTGAAGAAAATTACAGATTCGAAAAAGGAAGGAGTTCTGCAAGTCCTAGACTCCAGACTTCCATCAGTTCCCTTAGACGAAGTGATGCGTGTGTTCTATGTTGCAATGTTGTGTGTGGAAGAGCAGGCTGTGGAGCGTCCTACAATGCGGGACGTGGTCCAAATCCTGACAGAGCTTCCAAAGCCTCCAAGCTCAAAGCAAGGAGACAAAGACTCAACCATCACAGAGTCCACGCCTCAATCAGCCACTTCTTTAGACTGTCCAAATGCAGCAACTAAAGAACACCATCACCATCACCACCAACAACCACCACCACCACCACCACCTCCACCTCAATCCCCACCCCCTGATCTTCTTAGCATTTGAAAAGTACTAAATTCCAAGAATTGTGTTAGCTTCCAAACATTGTGTTGTCTTTTTTTTTTTTTTTTTTTTGCATTTGGTGTTTTCTCTAACTTCAAGGAAGAGTTAAAATGTCTGCAAGTTTTTGTTGTACAGTGGTTGGAGCTCGTAAAGTTGTGTAATTTGATCATGACGTACTTGGAACTACTGCTTGCTTAGCTCCCTCGCTGATAATTGTTGTGTAGTATCCCAAAACAAGCTGTATCTTGGCATCACGCTTTCAACCCAGATTGAAAGAGACATGGGTTGGGCATGGAAAACTGTGTCTCAGCTAAAGGCCTAAAACTTTATACTAAAAAGAAAGGGTTATTTTGACGAACACCCAAAACTCGTGAAGCTTTCTCTCGTCTGTCACCAACTGAACTGACCCCTTTTGCCCTGAATCAAACTTTAACCGTAGCAACAGGAGCGAAAGCAGTGCTTTTCTAGGGATTCCTAAGGAAGCAAAAGAAGAATAGTCTTATCCTTTAATCAGAGGTCTCGAGTTTGAGTTCTGAAAATGAAAATTTTGTTTGATCAGCACTTTACTCCTTACGGGCTGATTCGGTAGGAACGAGGATTAATCTAAAAGTGGATGACTTAAAGACACATTTTTATGAGTTGAGACTCTTCTAGAATACCTCGTTGGTAAAAAAAAAAAAAAGGAAGCATATCCTACTTAAGGGAGAATAGATACAAATACTATATATTCATGTATGTGATATAAATAGACTGCTGATTATAGTATTATAAATATTTATTTTATTTTTTAATCATTTTATTTGCAAACGAAAAGAAACTCTTGTGTTTGATTTTGTATTGTAATTATATTTGAATATGTGTGATTAAAATTTTAAAATATATTTTGGTGTACAAACTTTATTTATTTTTAATTTAAAAATCGAAACATATGCAAGTTTTATAATTAGCTTCAAATTATTTATAAGGCTATAATTGCTTATTTTATAATATAATGTTATTTAATTATCACAAATTTAACACCTATTTGGTATATTATAATTATATAGTACCGATTTGAATAGAGAAACCCAGTGAATAGTTCTCCGATAATAGCCCTAGGAATTCGAGACATTGATTTGAATTGGACAGGCTGATTTGATTTTCGCTTTACCAAATTTGTCTCAATCAATGACTTTGGTAATTTGTTTTTGGATTATTCATGACTATGCCTATTAAATCTTATTATATATATTTGTCATATGAGTTTATTAGCATTAACATTTTTATCAATTATGACTGTATTCTACAGGAATTCTTCAAATTTTACGTTAACTTTTATTGAATTGTTGTTGTTGTTGTTGTTACTGTCTATGTTTATTAGATCGATCAATTGCTAAAACATTAGATTTTTTTAATTTTAGGTTTTTATAAGTGATTCATTTAACTAAATATTATGTTTTGATAATTGCTAATTATCTTCATTAACAATCTCTTTATTACGTAGAGGTAAGGTCACATATTATCGAACCCTTCTAAATTTTATATTTTAACGGACTTCAACTGAGTGCTAATAACAATGATAAATTGTTAATTACCTCATCCTTTTCCAATGTTCTAAACAAATTGAAAATTTGACCTCACATTGCTAATCAATTTTAAGTGAATCAATATGATAAAAGCACAAAGTTTTTTTTTTTACTTTTGTGATTAATATAATGATTTCAAAATGAAAAAACTTATAATAAATAAATTTGGAGTCCATATTTATCATTATATTTTAAAATCAAATCAACTCAAAAAATTAATGGTTCCACTTTAACAACTATGGAATTATTCAATGGTATTTTTAATAATTAATTACAAATTTGGTTTCTTGACATCCTTACCGCAGACAAGAATAGTCAATCAACACAACTCCAAACATTTTGGAAATAATATTTGGTTATTGACATTTCATTATAACAGAAGAAAACATTTTGGAACTCGGAAATGTACAATGTATGGTAGTTGATTTGTAATTTTTACCCACATAACATGTTAGAGAAATAACAAAGTATTCTGTTATGGAATCATTGACTATTGAACTAAGTAATGGTAGATAGGATTAAATCTAATTGGCATGCCACACAAATGTATAATCAACATGATAGAGAACCTAACCCTACCTAATCACACTCACTCTCTATCAAGTTTTATTCAGTTTTGCATGAAAGATATGTTATATAACATTCAGTTAGAATCTTACTGAAACGTAAGGTTTAGGGAAGTCGAGTAGTACGTAGTCTTACTTAAAGATAATGCTTCTTTTTTTCATAAGCTCGGTCACCATCCACTACACATTCATCTATGTCCTATTGCATGGTTATGTTGTAGCATCACACATGGTAGCCATGGAAACAGAAATTTTCCTTGTCTCCATCTGCCTTTCTTTCTTTGTTTTTTTGTCTCTCTATCGATCATAGAGTGGTCCTTTTCTCATCTTTACTCGCAAGTTTCTGACCCATTCCAGTCCATGTCATGACAGCTTGCTTGGAAAAGAATTCACTATAGCCTATCGAACACATTTACTTTTATAGTTCCAGGTTTTCTGATGCTTGAACTAGGACCTGGAAATGAAAGTTTGGTATCTGTAATAAAGAAGCTTGGAGAACAGAAGGAGCAGTTTAATTTTCTGTCTTCACTTTTGCCTCATTAATTATTGTTGTCTGGAGCTTGAGTCAACGAATTAAATGGCTTTTATGGCTTCGAAATATGCCTGAAGGAAGCACAGGTTCACACAGACATGGTCAAGTTCTGTGTACAATCATTTGTTGAAGTCTCATGCTTTCAGTTCGGTTTAATTCTTTCACATGCTTTGTTCGAAGCCTGTCTTGGAGCTGAAATTCCGGCTTTTGGAAGGGAAAGAAACAGAAACCCAACAAGTAAAACTGGGAAAAAGTAGTAACTATGCATTTGTATTCTATCAATAATTTCTGTCTAGGGTTGATATTCGGACTAGATCGAGTTTGGCCTGAAACTCAATTTGATCATAGTTAACAACCCGAAATCCGATTGATCAGAGGTGATCACTCAAAATTAAAGGATACATAATGGATAGGACTTTCTGTTGTTATTGCTTGCCCATGTTGATAAAAAAATGCACTAGTTCAATCATCCAACAGCTCCCACTGTTTTCTCTTTTTCCAGTACTGAGATATGCAGCGGCAACTTTGGAGAATTATACAGAACAAGTATGGAACCTTAGAGAATACGGTGACTCATAACTATGTCTTTTTCCCAGAAAGTGAACTCCGTATCATATTCTGCGGGATTTTCCTTTATGTATTTTTCTCAAAGTGAAAGACATAACAAGATATGGTGAATCTGACAACAAAATCCTGATGACTTTTGTGCGTCGTGTTGCTTATAAAGACATTAACAGATTGTGGGAAGAGCCATCATTAGATTATCCAATACAGAAAGTAAGTTCCCAGCTTGCCTGGTGATGAAGCAATCCTGAAGAGCTAAAGTCATGACTTTTGAATCTTTAATTTCTTAAATTAGAAGACTCCTTAAACAACACTTTACAGGCAGTGTTTTCTAAAGTATGAACAGTGCAATCTACACAACTTAAACTTGGTATTCCGAGACCCAACAAAAGTGATTAAACAACTTAATCACTGCGAATTATTAATAATGCAGAGCTCGAAGGGGGCATCTAATGGTGTTTTACAGAGAGGGTTTGGTGGGAGTGACACCTGAAGTGATGTAACAAAAGCCAAAAAGCTAGAGAGGACACGACCATGGCTCTCATGTTCATGAGCTCTGAAAGCTCCGTACAAGAAAGTGGTGGGACAAGGAAGACGAAACAATGAACATATATATATTTATATATGTCTAGGGAAAGCTGTACAGAGATGAAAAGCTTTGTGCACCAAATTGGACTTTGGCCATGCATTGTCTGGTGATTTTCTCATCAAGTAGAACATGTGGTATGAGAACAAACTGTTGGGACAGTGGAAGAGACATTATGAACATGGGTTCCATCATCGTATCTCTGTAAAGCAAACTTAGTCCAGGTGCTCTCCTCCATTTCATTTTATATTAAGTTAATAATTTAAAATTAAATAAGATATGGAAACTAATGAACTAACATGACTAACATGATTACCTTCTAATCATTATTAGTTCTCCCACATTCAATCATTGTTCTAGCACATATTTACCTAAGAAATGAACTCTATCGGTTGATCTACTAAGATGCAAACACAATGTAACTCCGCGAATTACAATGTTTATAGGTCTCAGTTTTCCAGATTAGGAGCTCAGAGTAGCTTTAGACCACGAGAATGGAACTTGGAATTAAGTAAAAGGGGCATGTACAGTCTCTGTTATAAATGTTAAATAATGAACCACAGAGATCTGACTATTGGGAATATTTTGTTCTGTTAGTGCTCTGCCATGTCCATTAACTGTGCATACAGTTACCTCCTCTGTCCTTTTCTCGGTGTCAGAAGAATACTAATGGTATTAGGCCTGAATCTAAGCAACACTCCACAGTTTCATCCAAGAAAATACTGTGCAATTTATCTTAGAACTGTGAAATATAAATAAGGTTATACTATACGCATGTCCTATCTTGGAGGCAGTCTCTACTGTATGTTATTCATAGAACATTACCACACACTACTCAAGAAGCCTCTTTTTCACCAAAAACTTCTGTACTTGTCACTTGGTTGAAGCAAAGTATTCATTTATTTCTTGAACCCAGACACTGTGAAGCCACAGGTAGAATAAGAACTAATGGTAGAAGAAAGAACGTGAAAGACCAACTCATTTTCTGACAAAAGAGACCCCCTTCTGAATGCTTCCTGCTAATTCTTTCTTTGCTTTCTCCAAGCCAGCCCTGTTATTTAAAACAGATGAGTTACATGTTTCATCTGCTCAATTGATATGATTAAGAAACCATGTGTTTTAACAGATAAGGATGGATCACAAACCTTTCATACTCGTTGAGGGGCCCGAGTGGGTAAATTTCCTCAACCCCTGAACGTCCAAGCCGTACCTTGGTGGCGAAGAAGGGAAGTTCAGTCACCTACAAAACACAAGGGGAGTTGCATACAATCCGCCAAAACCTCTAAATGTTTAAATTGGAAAACAAGAAATCCAAGAGATAGTGATGCAACAGCCACCTGAGAAGCCACGTATGCACATTGTATAATGTTAGCATCTCCCCTCAAGCCTCTAAGGCATGCATCTGCAAATTTGACAGCAGCATATGCCTGAAAAGGTTGGAACAAGTTGATAGGATCCCCCTTTTTATTTTTACAAAATTTCATGCATATTTGGTCTTGATCATGGAATATTAAATTATGTAGATACATAAATAAATACAAATGGACACATTTCTAACCATTGACAGTGTCGCAGAACCTGATCCAGCTTTAGCCTGCATGTCACAGTGAAGACTCAAACACAATCCAAGATATGGCAGATTTAGAACCAAAATATCAAATTCGTAAGACAACCAAAACTAACTCATGTATAGAAACAATCAAACTCCATACCCCAAACACCCTTTCCCTATAATAAAAACCTTGAATGTTCCATCCTTTGTTTTGTGTTAAAGAAAGCAGCTAAGTTTTGTGTCATTTATAGCAACCGTTAGCTATCAAATGAACAATTACAATTCAAGCTGCACAACAATCCTTCCTAATAATTTTGGGGCAATAACTAATCACTTCAATCATTCATGATAGAGGTTTCAACATCTTGACATTCTTCCAAAAAATTGGACTGCTTGCACAAGCTATTACTAAGTTTAGCATCATGAACATTTTCAGATTTTCACATCATCTCCCAATATGCAAAAGAAAAGATTAGTGCTTGTAATAAAGTTGAAGGGCCCTGAACATCTAAACAGAAGGCATTCCATATTTTGCAGGTCATGGCCAATTCAAGTACTTAACAAGCATTGCAGCATTAACTTGACAAGGCGACAACCAAATCAAGATATAAAATATCTATTCCAAAGGTCTGGAAATATGTCTTCCACTGAAATAATAATATTCAGGATTGCATGCACATGAATTTGTTGTCCTCCCATGTTTTCTCTTTAGTTGCATAGCGGTATTAAAGGGTATGTTGTTCATGCCCTGCTCTTCGGCAGTTTTATATGTGCCATGAGATAACAACAGGAAAATTGATCCATGTCACAAACTCAATGACATAATAATCAGTCAGGCCCATGAACTCAGACCTTTCTCTTTCTTGCCCCCTCGTCCAAATCCCCTCCCCAACAAAAAAGATAAATAAATAAACTGAAGAGAAGGAGAGGCAAAAAGATTTTATGCTGTGAACAAGTTATAGGGCACTTAAATATAACAAAAGGAAAACTCAGTTAAAAGCTCATGAAGAATGTCAACAGAAAGATCTGCAAACTTGGTCTTCATGAGCTAAGCTTAGAACTCTGTTGACAAATTATGGTAAGACTCAGTTAGCCTCCAACTGACCGAAAAGCATAAAGACAAAAAGTTTGTTTTACCTCCACAACTTCTGTTCCACCATTTTGAATACGATTTGTCAAGTACTCAATTTCCTGCTGGGTGAAAGAGCATGGTGGTTTGATCTATACAAATAAAATTATCCATAAGAACCAAATAAAGTAAAGCTTTTAGAAACAACCATTTTATGTGTAAAATTAAGTTATCCTTAAAACCTGCGATAGAAGGGGCAAAATAGTAACTCCAGCATGACCTCCAACTACTGGCGTATCAATTTCCCTAGGATCAAGACCCAAAACTTCGGCCTGGAGTTTCATAAGAATATAGGACGAAGAGAAAAAGTTCAAATTGAGCAATGAAATAAAGTTAACAAACCAATTAATTCATAACAGGATCCTAATATTGCCACGATTTTTGCATTGAAAAGCAGTGGTAGCCAAAACGCAATTTTGAGCATCTTTTGATGGTGGTCTGAAACCTCCTTATGCACATAAAAGTGTGAAGTTAAGATAAATAAAATAGCATTTTAGAAATTCCATATGAAGTGAGATGATGGACTGAAATTTCATTATGTCATTGCGACATCATTTAAGGGAGTTACATGGTGAGAAGGAAAAGGCTAGATCTGCTTCTTTCATGTAGAATACAAGTTCCGGAGCTGCTTCAAGAGAAGACTATTTTCTTTTCACACATATTTTCACTGACGAGCATTATTCTAAGTAAATAAAAGACCATAATCATGCTGAATAAACAGTCAGATAATTCAGCCACCAAAATCTCATTAAATATCAATAAGTAAAAAAATCAGCTACCATCTCAAAACAGAGAAGGTAAATCAAAACAGGAATATCCCTTACCACAAACGTATTCGCTCTGACAACATCAAGCATTGTAACTCCCAAAATGCGTTTTGGGTTATAGGTACCAGCTTTCTTGAAAACTTCAGCAGCAATTGGCACAGTGGAATTTACTGGATTACTAATAATGTTAACAATAGCATTTGGACAGCACTTAGCAATTCCTTCGCATAAAGTCCTCACAATTCCAGCATTGATGTTGAACAGATCATCTCTGGTCATTCCTGGTTTCCTAGGAACACCAGCAGGAATGATGACAAGATCCATCCCTGTAAGTGCATCCTCCAGTTGCTGCTGACCCAAGAAACCACGAACCTACAAATATAAACAATAAGAAAGTTCTATCATCAAGTTTATCTCTGTATTCAATTCTGAGAAGCAATGCACTTAATTTTATCACGGAGCCGCAGTCTTAAAACATAAATGCGTAAGATCAGAACCCTCAGTAGTATAATAGCCATTGAAAACTTGCAGTAATCTTAGAAACTTTGACTAAAATTCGAGCATTCACACCTAGTTATTACAATTCACTTTCGGTCCTAACAACTTCAAAATCAATAAATAATTCAACATCAAGCCCCACATCTGGTGAACAAAAAAGTTCACAATCATAGGTATAATCATGAAGCAATCCAAGCCCACTTCCTAAAATTAACCAAATTTTCTCATTCATCATCACAAAGACACTAACTAATACCCATCGCAAAATTCAAAGGAAAAGAAAGAACTTTACCACGGCACCTGTGTCCATGTGGCTGATATCGGCTGTAACACCAGGAGTGTTAACCACATCATACAAGTGAAGCACTGACACTAACGGATTCATCTTCATTAACAAAGCTAGAGGCTGCCCAATACCTCCGGCAGCTCCTAATATCGCCACCTTGAACCCCGGCGATGCCCCTTTTGCCAAACAATTCAATTGGTACACACCAGAATCCTCCTCCATGTTCTGCCATTCAAATAAAATACTCAAAAAAAGATCACAGCTTGTTTTAAAACACTTAAACATCAAACTAAGAAGAAAAAAGAAATTCTTGGTTATTAAGATAACACCTGGAAGCTGTCGCTACGAGGATTAAGGTGGGCTGCGATTCTAGAAATTCGAACCCTGGCTTGAATGTCGTGTTCCATCTTTCTTTAGTTCTGAGAAGAATAAAGGGATTGGCAATCACAAGAACAAGACATGTAATTCAAAGGTCGAGTCTAGTTCTAGTTTCGTTAGCATTACAATTACAAATGCTCGTTGAATAAATAAAAATACGAAACTTGGAAAAGAGGACGAGGATGACGACTGACGAGAACAAGAACTTGGGTAGCGTGCCATAGAACTGATCTTAAGAGCCCCTTACCACCCGCCCAGGCCAATTTTATGCTAAGATTTGGGCCCGATTTATAACCCGATCGAATCCAAAACTCATAGTCCGAACTGAAGCCCGATTAGATTTAGGTAGCTTGAAGTTCAACCTAATTCGAGCCAAATTTAATTTTTTAATTTAAAATTTAAAATTTAAAATTTAAAAAGATTTTATTTTAATTAAAACAATATCGATTTTTTAAGATTTTGAAATTAAAAAAATTAAACCATAAAATTATTTAATTCAATTTAAAATTATTAATTTCAAGACAAGTCAGGTCATACAGGACTAATCTCTACCATGCCAACTAAATCCTCATAACTAAGGAGCAGTTGGTTCATACAGGAGAATAGTAATAAAAAATTGAATGAATATAGTGAACAATGAGAATGGATATTATC
>JANITW010000234.1:61038941-61051050 GCA_027564335.1 Erythroxylum williamsii | reverse complement strand
TTATCCATACACAAAACCCAAATCAATTAAAATAGGATAACACAATCAATTCCTAATGAGAGAAAGAAACAACAAAACAATAAAAACATTATTTAACTCGGGTCGTTGGCGTCGATGTCACCTCCGAATCAGTGTCAGGATGTTTAGCTCGTCATGGGTCTTTCCCAAAAATATGCTTCAACTCTTATTTTAATCCTAGCCAAAAATCCAATGGTAAGACATAAGATAACATCCTAAGATTGTAACCAACCCTCACATATATACAACCCCACACTTAGAATTTTGTATATCCATAAACTCAACAATCACAAATGTTCCACTAGCTTTAGGACTTGGTAGGACACTTGGTTAAGTTTAAAAGCATAAAATATGGTTTATACAAAAAGAAAGGCTAAAGTTCAAAGGGGTATATCAAGATCAAAATCATGTCAATAGGGTAGATTATTTGGCTAATGTAGTTTATGAAAAACAAATAATGCCTAATCATATCCATGTTAATGCATGTGATAAAATGCGGTCTTAAATAGAAATTCAACGTAAAATCAAGATGCACATGTCATGAAGGTCACACATTATCAAAAAATAATGAGACTAATATAGATGTGTCAGTCAAATAAAGCTCAAAACCTCACCAACTTTGTCTACCATTATTCATTACTCTTCCAAAGATAATGCACATCGACCAGTCACAAGAACAAAAATAAATTCTAAAGTTGATATGAAATTTTCTTGTCAATTATCACTTTATTCATGATCATATAATCCCAAAAGCAATAGAAAACGAGAAAATGTTTGTTTCGTTTGTTTTATTCTCTGTCATTTTGATTGAAAACTTAAAAACAACTAAAACAAACAAATTCAAAAACACACATGCATATAAAAAGATAATGTGGAAATGGAAAGGAAAAGAACTTTACTTCCCTTGGGTTGCCTCCCAAAAAACACCTTTATTTAGGGTTGTTGGCTTGACTCCTTTTTCTCCTCACGTGACAAAATTGTAATTTTTGGGGGTCACATGCGACTCCTCCACGTGAGGTAGTTTCGGATAGGGCCTTAGTTGATCATCATCCTCCTTCAGCGTCTTCCTTATCCTCAGACTCTCAATCCCAACTAAGTCCATACACTTGGAAAATATTTCGAACGTCTCTTCACCTTTTTCTTTCTCATTTAACTCATCAAATCTGTCATATAAAGGTAAAGAGTTAGTTTCAAAAATAGTTATGGACTCGGTAATTACCTTCGAGCTAAAAGATATGTCCTTTGTGGCTTCGAGCTCCTTCTCCACTTTTTCGACACAAACAATTCATTGAGGGTTGATCTCAAAATTCTCAACCTACGCATCACTTTGTAAATTTTCCTCACATACTTTAATTGGGTACACCTCGGGTAGATATGGCTGCTTCTCTTCATTTTGCAATTCTAGGCGATCAAGGCTTATTGCCATCTGACCCATTAGGTGTTCCATCCTCTGTTAGCTTGCTTTTGTCTCTTGTCGAAATTCTTGCAATTCCTGCTGCATATCTTACAGAAATTGCAAATTGTTAGCAGCCATATTATCAACAAGTTCTGCTAAAGAAGCAATTGAATTATGTTGGCTCTCCAGATCTTGGGCGCTAGAACATGTATTTTTTGGAAATTGTCTTCTATTCTTTTGGAATTGTAAAGTATTCTTCTGCAATTGCAACATCAATTCTTCCAGAAATGGACCAGAGTTGTGATAGGAAGCTTGTGGTTTGTACGAGAATTGTTGTGCGTCCTGCAAACTATTATGGAAGTAATTTTGATGATTATCCCATCTATAAAAAAAGTTAGGTTGATCAGTCCAAACATTATTATAGGAATGAGAATATGAATTATAAAAGAAATTACTTCCGTCCATATCCAAAAAAATATTCACACGAAACAAAAAATGAAAATATCATAAAATAATAGAAAGGAAATTAATCACGATCAAATATATACAAAACATCAATTAACTCATAAACAAAAACTAAAACACCGCACTCCCCGGCAACGGCGTCAAAGTTTGACCTCGCGTCATTACGCTAATCAAAATAAAATAACTAGACTACTACTGTATAGCGGCGAGTCTAGGTCAATCCACTAGAGAGTGTGTATAAAGTTTATGGAATGAAATTAACCGGTGTTAAAACTTAATGGGGGTTTTGGATTTTTTAAAGAAGAAAATAAAATGAAACTAACTAATAAAAATAAATTAAAGAAAACATGTATAAAAAAGATAAAAGTGAGGAAATTGGTAGGGATCCGTTCTTTAGTTCAATCTCGGCCTACAGCCTGACTAAGTATATTCTATTAATTTGTTGTTTTTAACCTCTCCTAGCAATTATTAATCGTGGGTTAAAAATTTACCCAAGTTTTCCCTTAGGTTTTGTTTAATCAAGATAAGATCGTTAATTAAACCTAACCACCAAACAACCTAGGATATGATCTCTAGATTTAATTAGACAGTAGCATTACGAATTAAGAAAACCAATTAATCAAGGCAACAACCATATATGGTGCGTCATTTAACCTAACTCATGTTATTCCTAATGATTACGAATCATTAATTGCCACATGTGAATTTCAACATAATAATTACAGATTATATCGAAATTCTAGCAATGGGTTTGCAATTAACGATTCAATGAACATATTAAAATCATTAAGTCAGTATACCCAACGGGTTCATACGCAAATAACCAAATAATAATGAAAATTCGATTATCTATACACAAAACCAAAATCTATTAAAATAGGATAACCTAATCAATTCCTAATGAAAGAAAGAAACAACAAAACATTAAAACATTACTTAACTCGGGTCGTCGGCATCGATGTTACCTCCGAACTGGTGTCGGGATGTTTAGCTCCTCATGAGTCTTTCCAAAAAATATGCTTTAACTCTTAATTTAATCCTAGCCAAAAATCTACTTGGTTCAGCCCATCTATGCAAGCTTCCATCAATTTCACTGTTCATTGATTTAACGAATAAATGTTGCCCTCCTCTTAAATCCCTCTCTTCTCTTACGACTGCTCAATCTCGTAAACTTCACTCCACGCCTGTGCTGCTCCAGCCCAAGCTGCAGCTTACGCTGCTTCACACCTCTCCTTTAAGTCTCCTGCAATGATGCGTGATGTGACAAATTAATGTTGCAACTCACTTAAAACCCTTCTACTCACACCCTCTACACTATGTTTTACTCCTTCCTCTCCTGTCTTCTTTTATTTAATTTGTTCTCCCCTTTAAGCAGCAAACACTGCGTGTTGCCTCTGCGTGAAGCAGCATACGCTGCGTTTCAACTTTGTTTTTTTTTCAACAAACAATTTTAATTTTCATATTTTGATTTTTCTTGTCTTTCTTTTTTTTCCTTATTCTTGCTCCATTAAGACAAGCAAAAATAAATCTTCAGAAAATTATCCAAATGTAATGCTTCTAACTCACTTTAATTTCTTTGCCCCAAAATCGTACCTAAAATCATATATAAATTAAAATGAGTATCTTAAGTATTTTTATGTCAATAATCGCTAAGTGTAAATGATAAAATACATCAACAATTAAAAACATATCATACACTTAGCTGGTTAAGAATTATGGCCAAATTGTGAGACAATGACTCTTCAATTGTTCAAATATTGAACATAAAGTCTAAAGGACTTATTTCTTATCGTAGTTTTGATAAAATTCTTGAATGGTATAATGAATCATTGCCTTCTGATCATATAATAGTTGATAGCTTTTACAACATGAAGAAACTTATTTGAGGTCTTGGTTTGTCTGTTGAAAAAGTTGATTGTTGCAAATTGGGATGTATATTGTATTGGGACGATGATATGGAATTACATGAGTGCAAATTTTGTGGTCAATCTAGGTTCAAACCTAGAAAGCATTATATGAAATAGAAATTAGTACCGTGAAAGTAGATGTATTATATTTTGCTAACTCCAAGACTTCAAAGATTATATACTTTTGATGGTATTGCTTCTCACATAAGAAGGCATAATGAACACAAACAAGAAGATGAAATAAAGAGTCATCCATTGGATGCATTGACATGGAAACTTTTCAATAATACCTATTATGTGTTTGTAGTTAAAAGTCGAAATATAGGTTAGGATTGTTGACAGATGGATTTCAACCTTTTAGTTAATCTGGCCAATAATATTCATTATAGCCAATCATAATTACTCCTTATAATTAACCTCCGTAGATGTGTATGAATGAGATATATATGTTTTAGATAGTGATTGTGCTACCTACAAATCCAAGGCATAAAATTGATTTATTCTTACAATTATTAATATCTGAATTGCAACATCTTTGTGAATTAGTGATTTTTTGACATATGATATGTTGTCTGGATAGAGCACAACAGGAAAATTGGCTTGTCCTTATTGTAATAATGATTCTGATATATTTTATCTTCCAAATAGGGGCAAAATATATTAGTTTGACAACCATAGGAAATGTCTTCCTCTAGATCATCCATTTAGATGCAATAAACAAAAGTTCATTAAGAATAGGATAGTACAAACGCCTCATTCCCCTTACAAAGCCGGTGAAGAGATATTGCAGAAGATTGTTGAATTAAGGTTACTGAAAGTTACATAATTTGAAGCTGATGAAGTTAATAAAAGCATTAGTAAAAACTTTGGTTGGATAAAACGAATCATCTTTTGAGATTTGCCATATTGGAAAACTAATTTGATACGTCACAATCTAGATGTGATGCATATTGAAGAAATATTTTTGATAATTTATTCAATACCATAATGAACATTGATGGGAGGACAAAAGATAGTGCAAAATTACGAGCTGAATTGAATTTTTTTAATAGAAAAAATGAGTTAGATAAAGATCTTCATACCAGTAAATATTCGAAAGCATGTTACACTTTGTACAAAAAACAAAAAGAAATTTTGTGTGAATGGTTGAAAATTTTAAAGTTTCCCGATGGTTATGTTTCAAAATTGACAAGGTGTGTGGATATGAGGAAGTACAAATTATTTGGGATAAAAAGTCATGATTGTCACGTGCTTATACAAAGGTTAATTTCAATTGCATTTCGAGAGTTGCTATCGAATAAGGTTTGGGAAGTTATACTAGAATTAAGTTTTTTTTTCAAAAGCTTAACGTCATTTGAAATAAAGTTGGTTGAAATGAAAAAACTAGAAAGGAAATTTCTAGTAATTTTGTGCAAATTAAAAGGAATTTTTCCTCCAAGCTGCTTTGACTGTATGGAGCGTCAACCTGTGCATTTAGCACACAAGGCTAAATTTTTTAGTCCAGTTTAATATTGACAGATGTATTCGTTTGAGAGGTAATTATAGTAAATATTTAATTGAAGTAATAACATGTTTTAATAACATAATTGTAATAACCTATTCGTTAATGTAGGTATTTGCATCATTTGAAGAAAAATGTCAAAAACAAAAACAAGGCTAAAGTGGAAGGTTTAATATGTAATGCTTATTTAGTGGAGGAGGCAAGTACATTTTGTTCATATTATTTTGAGTCGCATGTGCCATGTTTTTATGGTAATTTTATTTACTTAAATATTTTACATGTCATGTTTTTTGTTTCTAATTTATTCTTTTAACCTGCATCACTATTTTCTTGTCATATCTGCATGTGGATCTACAGGAAACAACATCTTTACTATGTAAGGGTAAGGCTGTGTACTATCAGGCCTCCCCATACCCCATTTCACTGCGGAACTTCAGACTGGGTATGATGATGATGATGACGAGGAATGGTTACGTGAGTTAATACTCGAGAAATCACATAATGATATCAATAAATAAGTTAGAAGACACTTTCCTCAATGGTTCGAAAAATATGTAAGTTTTCACTGACAATTATTGAAATGATTGAATTATAAGATTAAAGTGTTCAAATTATTTAATGTGATAATGCCTTTTGTGTAGGCCTTATAAAATCCAACAGAGAACAAGTTCATATGTGATCTTGCGAAAGGACCTTTGTGTATTGTTAAATTGTGTATGGTATATTTCGTTAATGGATACAAATATCATGGTCATAGCATGACAACAATAAATATTGGAGTTTGGATACAGAGAGAATTGATGGATTACTATGGTAATATTATTGAGATACTTGAAATTGAGTACCATGCATTGCCAATAAAATGGAGTGTGATATTTAAGTGTGATTGGTTTGATCTAACCCCTAATGTTGCTACAAAAGTGCATAGTTGATACAGTCTAGTTGAAATCAACCAGTGAAGAAGATTTAGATAATTTTGATTAACAATTAAGTGCTGATAGCAATTAATTTGTGTTTGTAATAGAATATTATATTCAATAAATCAATTATTGAATCAACGATATATTGTTACATATTGAATTGAAATTGTTATATTTCTTGAAAATTCAATAAAATATGAATTTCAAATTAAAATATGCTACCAAAGAGAAAACAAAATATGATACGACAAAGGTTCAGATCAAGATTTGAAACCAATTACTTTCCAGATGAAATATCGCATTCTGCAATTGCAACAAAATCAGATGTTGTACCTCCAACTATTACACTTACAAATGAGGCATCACCTTTTGTACTTGCTGCTACAACATCTACCACCCCTATACCAACAAAGATATCAGGGGTAAACGATGTAGATAAAGAAGGTGGTGTTCAGCCTAGAGCTGAAGGAGGTGACGAAAAAACTTACATTACAATCGTCAATAATCTGCAAGTGAAAATATATAAAACACCATATGCTTATAATTAAGTTATAGGTTTAAATTTTAAAATGATATAAAATTGTTTTTATATTATATTGATTTCGTCTGGACCATGCTCAAGAAACATGACATCCAAATTCAATGAGAAGATTGATTTTGAGGGTTATATATGAAAGAATATCTCTTAAATGACAAAGGATTTTGTTATGAAGAGTTTAAGGTACAAAAAATATTTTTTATTTTTTAATTAATTTTATACATTAATTATATAAATATTGTATGTTATAAGTATTTATCGCAAGCTTTTTCTTTTTTTAGAAAGAATTTTTTGAGAATTTGAATTTGACACGGTTATCTATAAAATATGGAAGAAATGAGCTCGTACATGCTATAGAGACTTTATTGGTGTTATACACAAGGATGATTTACGACTTCCTTATATTTCTAAAGAAGTATGGAGTCGTTGGCAGTAGTATTGGACATCACTGAAGGCAATATCAATTTCAGAACATAATTCTACCAACAGACATGGAAGATCGGGGGAGAGAGTCTTCCCATACACACTAGAGGATCTATTATCCACTATGAGCATGTAGAGAGAGTTATAAGTATCTACACTTTACACTTATATTTTGATTTTTGTAAATTTTGGAATAAAAATATGTGTATTATGGAGAATGATAATTTTATAAATGTCTGGTGCCATATATGGCTGTGTTGTCAAGTTACTTTCTTTGTTCAATAGAAAGTAAATATCATAAAAATAAATAAAATTCTATTGAATTTTTGTAAATTGTAGTTCACTTATAATATTTTATTATGATGCAAGAAAAGCTTATGGGTAGGAAGCCTATACTTCGTCAACTTTTTTCGAATACTCACACTAAGAAGCATGACGGTGTGACATTCGTGAACATCTAATACAGAGAACTAAATGTACGTGAAATTTATGCATTAATATTAATGCTTAATAATTATCACATATTAACATAAAAATTGCCTTATGATATGATCAAATACAAGAAAGCATTCAACGACAATCTCAACAATCTGAAGATGTTGATGAGAGCCAAACATATCTTCACGCAGTGAGTGGTAAGAATAAAGTTCAAGATGCTTAAGTACATTTTATCCAAAAATTCTCTTGTTGTGTTATTATATAAACTCACAATTATAACCCATTTTGTGTGAGAATAATTCAACCATAAAGTCATAATTATAACTAACTTTGTAAAACTACATAATTCGACTTTAAAGTCATAACTATGAATAAATTTGTATGATTACATAATTCAATCATAAATTCTTAACTATAACCTATTTTGTTCGATTACATAATTTAATCGTAAAGTTATAACTATAACTCAACTTTAATGATTACATAATATAATTATAAATTGACGACTATATCACATTTTGTATGATTATATAATTCAGTCATAAATTCATAATTATAACTTATTTTATATGGTTACACAATTCAAATATAAACTCATAACTATAACTCATTTTGTATAATTACATACAATCGTAAACTCACAATTACAACTCATTTTGTATGATTACATAATTTAATCATAAATTTACAACTATAATTTATTTTATGTGAGAACATAATTCGACCATAAATTAATTCATTTTGTATGATTTCACAATTTAATTTATAAACTATTTTAAGACAACTACTTTATAAGGATAATATTTCATCACTAATTTTAATTAATATAGACAAAACTACAAGAGAGACAACACATTTTTTTAAAATGAGAGAACCCAATATTTCATTCAAAATTTTAAATCCAAACGACAATAATTCACTTCATAATCCATATTCCTCAAATCCCACGAACAAGTACGTGACTTCGTGAGAGTGTGAGACCTAACACAAAACTTCATTATGTTTCACTTCATTAAACTATCAATAGATCCAAAAGTTCAACACAGACACCAATCACAAGTCACAACACAATAGATGGTTGGCATTTAGCAACCTTGAGGCAACTGGGATGGCAGAGGACTAAGGTGGAGGAAGACGACGAGCTATGTGGGTTACATCACTTGCATGCAGAGGATGAAGGTGGAGCTCAAAGGGACCGAGGAGATTAGATAATTGTGTGCGGGGCTGGGCAATGGGGCAACAGGGTAACGGGCTGACCAAAATGCGAAGGATGAAGGCAGATTGGAGAGCACGAAGGCGGACTGGCTACGACATAGGAAGACAGGAGTTAAGCAGTGCGATGACTGGAGGTTGAGGTGGACGCGAGTGAGTAAATTGCAGACCGGAGAGTGAGCAGAGAGGCGGCGAAAAGTGTAGGGGCGGGGGCGGGGGGAGAGGCAGACTGGAGAGTGCTCGCGTTAGGGTGTAATTAGGGTTTTTTGTACAAATTAGTCCTCTAATTTTTTGAAAATTTAAAAATTAACCAGTAAGAGGGAAACAATAAAAATCAATCTCGGTGTGCCCTTGAAAAGGATCAGAAAAAACCAAACCGCAAGTAAGGAGCAGCCAAAAAGCCGGCCAGACGTTGCCGTTTTTGTACTCCAATTTGAAATTTTGAAATTCAAAGAACCAACCAAACCCCGCCCAAAAAGGACAAACTACGGTTAAAAAACAATAAAAATCTAGCTGGCACTCAAACCTAACTATGGTTAAGCTAACCGCGGTTAAAACGAAACCCGACTACACATCTACTCTCTTCCTTCCTATAAAATCCAGCAGAGTTGAGAAAGAAACTCACCAGTAGATCTAGCAAAAGGAAGGCGTCTTAATACACGCCCCCTTTCTTCATCGTTTATCTTACGATTCCGATCTCTTTTTCGGCGTTATCAACAACTTCCAGCCAAAATGAGAGAGTGCATTTCGATCCACATTGGTCAGGCCGGTATTCAGGTCGGGAATGCGTGCTGGGAACTTTACTGCCTCGAGCATGGCATCCAGGTATCCGTTTCTCATCTGATCTAGGGTTTTCGGCTTGATCCATTCATAGTTTGTCGTCAGATCTTAGTTTTCTCGCTTCCAGTGGTATAATCTGGCTTAAAATGATGTAGATCTGGTGTTTCTTCGTGTAATGTACTTGATTTTGACATTGGATCTGGATTTGCTTGATACATTTGAATTGATAATTTCTTCAGAAAGAAATTGCGAGAATAACTTGTTTCTAGATCTAAATCATTCGTGGTGGATGCATTTCGATTGTTGTTTTTGGGAAAAGTTATTGTGCAAGTAGTTTTCCTTTTGCTTGTTGCATTGTGTGAGATTGGTATTGATTGTGTGAGAGTGATGCGTTTTTGGGCAGCCTGATGGCCAGATGCCAGGTGACAAGACCGTAGGTGGAGGTGATGATGCTTTCAACACCTTCTTTAGTGAGACTGGTGCTGGGAAGCATGTTCCTCGTGCGGTCTTTGTAGATCTGGAGCCTACTGTCATTGATGAAGTCAGGACCGGCGCATATCGCCAGCTTTTCCATCCTGAGCAGCTCATCAGCGGCAAAGAGGATGCCGCTAACAATTTCGCTCGTGGCCACTATACCAGTAATGATCTTACATCTAATGATTTGTCTCATTTGTTTTAGTGATTAATTGTGTTATAATATGAGTTGCTAATATTTGTTCTCCTGATCTCAGTTGGAAAGGAGATTGTTGATCTTTGCCTGGACCGCATTAGAAAGCTTGCTGACAACTGCACTGGGCTCCAAGGTTTCCTTGTCTTTAATGCTGTTGGTGGAGGAACTGGATCAGGGCTGGGCTCTCTTTTGTTGGAACGCTTATCAGTGGATTATGGCAAGAAGTCTAAGCTTGGCTTTACAGTGTATCCATCGCCACAGGTTTCAACATCGGTTGTTGAGCCTTACAACAGTGTCCTTTCCACTCACTCCCTTTTGGAACACACTGATGTGGCTGTGCTGCTTGATAACGAGGCAATTTATGATATCTGCAGGCGCTCCCTTGACATTGAGCGCCCTACCTACACCAACCTAAACCGTCTGGTTTCCCAAGTATGAACTTTCACTTTTGCAACACAGATCAATATTCCCCAGTTTTTCTCGCTTGTTAAAGTTTCGATCTAATATTACCTCCTGTTCTGGTGATGATTGCAGGTGATATCATCTCTTACTGCCTCTTTGAGGTTCGATGGTGCCCTGAATGTGGATGTGACTGAGTTCCAAACTAACTTGGTCCCATACCCTAGGATTCATTTTATGCTTTCTTCTTATGCACCTGTGATCTCTGCTGAAAAGGCTTATCATGAGCAGCTCTCAGTTGCCGAGATAACTAACAGTGCTTTTGAGCCTTCATCCATGATGGCCAAGTGCGATCCTCGCCACGGCAAGTACATGGCTTGCTGTTTGATGTACAGAGGTGATGTGGTACCTAAGGATGTCAACGCCGCTGTTGCCACCATCAAGACCAAACGAACGATCCAATTTGTTGACTGGTGCCCAACTGGTTTCAAATGCGGTATCAACTACCAGCCACCAACTGTTGTTCCAGGCGGTGATCTTGCCAAGGTGCAGAGGGCTGTTTGCATGATTTCCAACTCCACCAGTGTTGCAGAGGTCTTCTCTCGTATTGATCACAAGTTTGATCTCATGTACGCAAAGAGGGCTTTTGTGCACTGGTATGTTGGTGAGGGTATGGAGGAAGGTGAATTCTCAGAAGCCCGTGAGGATCTTGCTGCTCTTGAGAAGGATTATGAAGAGGTTGGAGCTGAGGATGTTGAGGGTGAGGATGATGAAGGCGACGAGTACTGAGTAGACTGACATCGCCTCTTATTTGATATCCCCATGTATCAGACCCTTTACATGGTGGATTGTTGTTGGCTAAACTTTGGTTATTACTATGTTTCACCTTTGGGTGATTGCTTTATTTCTTCCAGAACAAGACATGAATATGGTTTATCTGAATGTTTGTTGTTTAAAATTCTATCTTTGCTATTGTGGTAATGAAAGGAATATGTGCAAAATCACCTCTTCAAATCCCAAACTCATGTAACAAATCAGTTGGGCCTCCTTGAGACTGAAATATCAAAAATCAGTAACAAACCAACAATTATCCAATCACATAACATGTCTAGAGAATACATTATTTGAACCATTAGCGTGCACTTCAGGGTATAATCCGTATTAAAGAAAGTAAAAAAATCTTTGGTTGCATAACACCTGGCCAACGCACTGTTTAGTTTTAGTTTTAGTTTATAACAAAATTTTATTTGGTTGTTGACATTAATATAATTATATTTTTATTATTAATTACAATTATCAATTAGATAAAATTTAAAGATAAATTATTTTAATTAATTACGTTTATTTAAATTTATTAATATAATTATTAAATTAAATTAATTTAATGTAATTATAATATTAATTAAATAATTAATTTAGTAAATAATATATATTAAGTTAAT
>JANITW010000234.1:61006196-61017713 GCA_027564335.1 Erythroxylum williamsii | reverse complement strand
ATCATTTTTATTAATTAGCCAATCCAAATTTTCCATAGACGGTTTTCCCCATTTATGAGGTCTTTCTATGGTCGGTTTGGGTCCGCTATGCTCTATGGATCCGAATGTTGGGCCTCGGAGACGGGGTCCAACACAAATTACCTAAGGGATACTGGGGAGAGGCCCTATTAACAGCCACGTACTTGCTTAACCGAATCCTAACTAAGACCCTAGGTTGGAGAAGCCCATTTGAGAGGTTGCATAACAGAAAACCTGACTATGAACACTTAAAAACCTTTGGCTGCCTTTGTTTTTCCCTAGACAAGACTCCCAACAGAACCAAACTAGATCCTAGGTCAAAAAGATGTATCTTCCTTGGGTATTTGCCTGATTACAAGGCATATAGGGTTATGGATCTAGCTACCAAGATAGTATTTGTGTCGAGGGATGTAATATTCTATGAAAGTGTTTTTTCTTTTGCTGAAAAGGTTACAAACCCTTCACAAGAATTAGAACCTTTATTCACAAGTTCCCTAACCAACACAAACACAGAATACCCTATGCAAAGGCCTACCCTGACAACCACACAACCAAGTGACTTATGTGACAACAATTCAGATCAAAACACATTTGAAAATGACTCACCACACAGCTTACTAGAACACGCCACATTAACCACAACTGCTACACAAAGAAAGAACAACAGAACTCACATACCTCCCAAATACCTGCAAGATTATGTTCTCCATACCTCAACAAATCCGTCCAATTATTGCCTTGAGAATAATGTAGCATTACAAGTTTATTGTTCTGCAGGAACAAATGAAGACAGTTTGAGAGTTTCGCACATCAAACACAGTAATTTCATTGGTAATGTTTCTGGAATTTTTTAGCCTCTATCATATGAAACTGCAAGTAAGGATGGAAGATGGGTGACATCCATGAATGAGCAGCTGTCAGCATTGGAAAAAAAACAAAACTTGGATCCTAACAGATCTACCTAAAGGAAAGAAGGCTATAGCCTCAAAGTGGGTGTACAAGGTCAAGCACAATCCAGATGGTACCCTAGACAAGCTGAAATCTAGACTTGTGGCAAAAAGCTTCATCCAAAGAGAAGGTGCTGATTATTCTGAGGTTTTCTCCCCTCTGGCAAAGGTTGTGACCATAAGAATGTTCTTGGGCATTGCTGCGTCCAAACAATGGCCAATACATCAATGCGACATCAATGAAGCCTTTTTACATGGCTACCTAGAAGAAGAACTATATATGTTGCCTCCTCAAGATTACACAAAGGCTAAGGAAGGACAGGTATGTCGACTGATCAAATCTACTTATGGTTTAAAACAGGCGGGTAGGCAGTGGAATAAAGAATTATCTACCAAACTGTATTCAATTGGCTTCACTAAATCAGAAGCTGATCATTGCCTGTACACTAAAGGGACAGAAGAAGACTTCCTAGCAGTAATCATCTATGTCGATGATATTTTAATTACAGGAGCTAATGAAGAACATATGGAATCGGTAAAGAAAACACTGAATGTAGAATTCTCGATAAAGGACCTAGGATATGCAAAATTCTTTCTGGGTATAGAAATTGCAAGGGCAGAGGATGGGATGCTACTTACCCAGAGCAAATACATTAGGGATATTCTCCAAGAAACAAATCTGTCGGACTGTACTCCCTGCACAACACCCATCATTCTTGGAACAAAATTGAGCATTGAAGAAGGAGAGTTGTTAAAGACACCAGAAACATACAGACGCATAATCGGAAGATTACAGTACCTAGGGTTTACCAGGCTAGATATCACATACGTAACCCAACAACTGAGTCAATTTATGAGCAACCCTAGAGTACCGCACTAGGAAGCAGCCAAAGGAGTACTCAAATATCTTAAAGGAACCCAAAAGTTGGGGATTTTTTACGCAACAAACACAAGCCCTCATCTTGTTGCCTTTTCGCACTCAGATTGGGTGGGGGAGTTGTATTTTCTCCAGACGCTCTTTAACCGGCTTCTGCATATTCCTCGGTGGGTCACCGATCTCCTGGAAAACAAAAAAACAGATTACTTTCAGTCGATCCTCAGCTGAATCGGAGTACAACAGCTTAGCTTCCACGACCTACGAACTAAAATGGGTTATCCAACTACTTCAAGCTTTTAGGGTTAATGTTCGAGAACTCATACCTCTGTATTGCGATAACCAGGCAGTCATTTACATCTCGAAGAACCCGGTTTTTCACGAAAAAACGAAGCACCTTGAGATTGATCTACATCTGGTTCGCGATTGTGTGAATCTAGGGTTAATCGAGTTACATCACATGAACACCAAGGAACAAATTGCGGATCTATTTACAAAAGCGTTGAGCGCACGCTTGTTTTCGGGTCTCCTTGGCAAGTTCGGAGTTATTCACCAACACTCCAACTTGATGGGCGGATGATAAAAGACCCATAACAATGATGGGTTGGACCGTGGTGAAGACTAGAGGCCGGCCCAGCTACAAGCTCAATTGTCTTATTTTCTTTTTGCCCCTTCCTTCTTTGTCTCTTATGCCTCTTCGTCCTGTAGTGTGTACAGCTAGCATATTTACATGTCATAGGTTGTTAGAATTTTTCCTTGATTCTAGGGTTTTTACCAATAGTCTTTTAGACAAAGTAGTATAAATATTGTCCTGTACATACTTTACAACATGGAATACAATTATTCCCTCGAAATACCCTACATATTACCTTTCCTCTGCTTCTGTTTTCAACATGCACCGAACGGAGTTTGTGATAGACACTTGGGCATGGCAGTTAAGAGTGAGATTGGGGTTATTTAATCTTTGGAGGAAATTGGGATAATTTGTGAGTATGACATGGTGAACGAAGGGATTAATATTAAGCAGATTCAACGGGCACTACACATCAGTTTTTAGGTGATGCTAAAGAAATTGAAACAGAGGAAGTGAGGCAATTAGGTTTTGAATTGCATGCCAGACGAGGGCTTCCTAGCGACGTATAGCTGAGAATCTGAGATTCCTCAGATAGCGCATGATGAGTCAATGGAATATCATACAGTTTTAACATAAGTTTTCCGCGTATATGCCTTGGTGAACTGCCATAATTTGTCCATGATTGAATTAAATCAGTTGTTATCTTGTGTTTGTCTAGGTATGCAAGCATCTTATGTGAATTGAGATCAAAAAAGGATGAGATGGTGTTCCTGTACTGTCTACATTATCTCCGCTTTGTCAATTTTAGTTATGTAATACGGAGGAAATGATTTTCATGTGCTTAAAATGTTCTATGATTGCTTTGTGTTTACATATCAGGAATTGAGAATAATTCATAAATCTCATTCTTGACGAGCTTGCTTTCCTCAAGCTTGTAATACTTTGGCGGTACTTTGTTCTTAGTTAACTCTTTATATTCTTGATTTGGCTGCAAAGGAAAGGACTTTAGCAGAAGCGACACAGCTGCCATTTGCTGGCCTGGGAACGCATTTTTAGCAATAGAGAGAGTATAGTTACTCAAGCTTACAGGCTGCTAAATTAAACTTCACTTTACCGAGAATCAGACAGATTTGGTGCTCTTCTCCTTTCTCTTCAGACAAATGAGGTGTCAGCATCTTTTCTTTTCTTCATATTGCCTCATTCATGAGGAAAGGTTTTATGGGGAAGCGATCAAGACAAAAGGAAAGGGGCTGTGGGTAAGTCCATGAAAAACTCATGCCACCTTGCAGGGATGCATACATATGAAAATAAGATAGTGATCAGTGGTTATACATATTTACTTCAAGTTAAAGTAAAAAGCATGTTTGAGCTACTTTGTCTATAACAGGTTGCTTGAGGGCTGACCAGGTACTAAAGGCCATATTTTAGAAGGCAAATGTTTAATTATTCCTCTCTTGATGTTTTGCCCTTCGTGTATTCATTTGAGGAACTTCTGCATGTAGAACTTGGAGGTTCTGTTTGTTTTCCAACCTTAGCTACCTTGTGACTGAATCAGAACCTGAGTTGGCAATTCTGCGGATTGGGATTATTCTAACATTTGGTCTTAACTTCACTTAGGGGAATTGGTATTCGGTGAGCTATATTAAACCACAAGATCACATATGTATTTATTCTTCAGTAATTGTTTTGACTCTTATTTGGGACCTCGTCCATAATGCCTATTGTTACAACTTACTAGAGACGAGTCTGTATGATCACCGTTCTCGTATGCTGTGGAATGTCATGGCAAGCATAGTCTTAACCAGGACTGGACCTTTCAGGCTTTCACATTTGTTTTGGATTAGTATTAATTGGACTTGTTTGTCTGCGCCTTATTGCTTGCAAGGTCCAGTAAATATGTTGAGCTCACCATCCCTAACTTCAGCTTTATGAATTCACCATAGCTAGGTTCCATCTATCCTATACATGAAGGCCAAGGCTTCCCATGTTCCATTGAGTGCAATGTTTGTTTCCTAGTCGGTTTTTATAATTTTGATGATTGTTTTCATTAGCAATTTTCATGTCTGAAGCAATATTTCTCCACTTAGCTCCTGCATTGCATACCTTGTCTTCAATTGCATCTGCTGAAAAGAAGATTGGCAGCTAGCTAGATGCTTCCAACAGCAGGGCCAACGTACCCTGCTCCATTTGTGTTTGCTCTCTATAGAATCTTTTGGACTTGATCCAATCTTGTCCGTTCTTCAGAACCCACCACTATATATATGTATATATATATATTATAATGCACTAACCCTGGTGAATTGACTTGTACATCAAAGGTCAGTTTCCAGGAAATTTGATGTGAATGTCCAAACAGATGGCAAGTAGTGGCTATGATATTTCAAGGTCCGCCTAGCATATTTTGTACGTGATTGAAGGATGTGGATTTGTCAGTGCTATTTCAAAGTTGCTATTAAATGCTAGTTGTTGGAATACAGCAACAAAACACTTGTTAACAACAGGCGTTGGGAATCAGAATCCTGATAGCACCAATACTCAGGTACTGACTACTCAGCTTTTTCAGTTTGTCTGTCTTGACTTTTGCACCAACATTCCATTTTGGGAGTTCAGGACAGTTTGAGACTTTTGTTTTCCCCATCACTGCTCGTGACTGTTGCATCTGATGTGCTCGTAGTAGTTGTACCTCTCTATTATATTCCCAAGGGACTAGCACCAGCTTGAAGTGATCAAGTATATCATTCATCTAAGTTCACGATTCAACTTACTTCAGATCAGGATTTGTTGATTTTACAAGGTCATACCCGCATTAACATGAGGTACTCATAAATCTATTTGTTGATTTTACAAGGTCATACCTGCATTAACATGAGGTACTCATAAACCTAGTGATCATATTGCTTCTCAGCCATGACTCCATTAAACAAGATAACGCGATAATCTCATATGACAAAAGACAAACACTCGAAGAATGCTTTGTCACTTGAATAGAACTCAGTCATATGTTTAACACTGAACTAAGTCGCTTAATACATACACTTTGTTTGTGTGCTAAGAATTCGTTTGTTCAACTAATTGCATTTTAACATAGAATTAAAGCGGGAGTAAACTTTCTTCCCAGTATAATCTAAACCAATGTTTGTACTGGACGCTTGTAATATGATTATGTATAGAACGTACCACTTGAGTTTAAGATAAATGATGAGTACTAATGTATAATGAATTTCAATGAATCCATGTTCTTAAATATTGAAATTGAACACTATGATGCATCCATAGAAATGAAGGATGAGAATGAGAATTAATTTTTTTACTTGGACAAATTAGAATAGGGTAGGACCTTAATTTGAAATAATTACGTGGTCGAATTAATTATTTTAAATAAGTGGATTTAGACTTCGATCAAATATCTACTTAATTATAAAAATATTAATTGGATATCATGCATGTCAAATGGGTTGGAATTGACAAATTTAAAAGTTAATCAAATTGAGACAAAATAAAAGTCATTTTGATATAATTTAATAAAAGGTTGTCAATTATAAATTATGTTAAAAATAAATCATTTTATTTGAATTAATTTAAAATTAACCATATCCAAAATTTAATTAACTTAAAATTGGTTGGTTAATTTTGGGGAGAGTAAGATCGTATCAAAGTAACAAGTTTCCTTTTATACAAGCCGTGTTTCATCAAAGCTGATATGATCTGTTTCTGTCACTTCACTTGGCGTTTTTCCTTCTCTCACGGAGACAATGAAGAGTAGTCATTCAACAGAACGATATGTGCCTCTCACCACCACAGTACTCCTGATTGATTTGAATTCTGGGTGTGGTCTTCGTCTTCGGGGTGTCAGTTGTCAACAAGAAAGATGCATGGCGTTTTCTGGTTATAACAATGAAAGACGAACCCAAGAGATCGGCGGAGCAAACACACTCATCCTCATGTAACATCCCATCACTTGTAGATTATGATCTTTTTTATGACAACGAGTCTCTTTCCTCTCTTCCATCCCTTCACTTTCTTCCTGTTTTTGTATCAAAAACCTGAAATGAGAAGATGATTCTGACTGTTTTTAGTCACCAAAATGGAAGTATATTTTCCTTAAACACACTCGCTGACAAAAGAGTAACATTAGTTGATCAAAAGAACCGTCGTTTTGTAGCCTCTTTTCCTCGTAAGAACAATAGAAAAGCACAAGGTAAGGATGTGGGCATCAGAGGATCTGTACCAATTGCTCTTCTCCAATCCGAAATTAGGGTTAGTACAGGATAATTGAGATAGAACATCTGAACCCAAGAATGGAAGAATCAGATTCAAAGAGCAAAACAAACTTTTTTTGAAGGTAATGAAAAGATGTGTCATCGTATTATTTGATCACAACTGTTGCAGTATCCGCCGCAAGACCGTGTACTTGAGGTTTGGGAAGAAAACTACTGATTTTACGATTTCTTACACGACAAGTAATAACTTTCAAAACCCAGATCCTGTTACTTTGTCCATAGGTTCAGGACCTTGGCCACTTCTCACCTGGAGCGAAGACTGGAGGACTTACATTTAGAGCAAACTGCTTCGATACGAAAGAAATTTTTGTTTTTCTTTTCAAGGATATAGAAGATAGCGTGTTGCAGATCGCCATCTCAGCCCACCAAATCTCTTATTCTGCTCACCTGGATTTGTTTTTGAAGACAAAGTAAACTAGCATATAAATACACACATACAAACACTTATATATATATACATGCGTGCTTGCATGTCCAAAAGGATATTAGAGATCAGACATATCAGTATAGAAATGTACATTGTCCAAAGGAAAAAATATATATTTCCAGCTACAACTGAGAAATTTGACAGTTGAAGCAATCAAAATTAAGGGTTTAAGATTAAGTTTCCACATTTGCACTTCCAACTCATTGGCTTGTAGTTGGAGCTATCATCTCCTCTAGCATAGGCAATGGTGGAGACTTGGGGATTTGTTGGAACCTGGATAGCTTCACAATGCCCACATGAGGTGCACCTGCCCTCACATCTTGGTGGCCTCGAACCTATCTGAGTTCTTAGAATCATCCTCTTGTCTTCTTCGTTTACTGTCTGACCAAACTCAAGAAATAACTCAGCAACGGCTCTTGACTTTGTGTGTGAGAAACAAAAAGTTCTAAAAGCTAACATGTTAAAGCTTATGAGAACAAAAAGAATTACAGTACTGCTCACCTGTGATGGAGTGACTAATGCAGGACTTGCTTTACCTGTTAATACAATGGAGTAGTTAAATTCAACCTTATTAATAAAATTTCTCCATTGAAAACAGATATTAGTTGAAGTTTGGTTTACCTTCAGCCATGAATCTCACTTGGGTGGAGCTTGAAATCCAGAGAAAGACAAAAGAAATGGCAAAGCAGCCAAGTTTTTGAGATAACAAGAACTTGTAACCACTATACCCCATTTCTGGACGTTGAAAAGAAGAGTTTGCACTGCGAGGAGAGACTGAAAGATAACTTACATATAAGAAAAGGATGAAGAAACAGTTTTCTAAAAGGTAACAAGAAAATCAGTAATTGAAAGACACATTATAGCAAAGTGCTTTTCTTTCACTTATCTCTCTGATACTTTGAGGTGATGGAACGTGGAAAGACAAGTAAGAAATGGGAAGAAAGGCGAAAAGAAAGATTAGAACCAAACCCCAAGAGACAAGAAGTTTAACATTGGTTCTTGAGCCCCCCAAAGCCAAACAACATGAACATGTATATCCATATAATAGAAGAAAGAGAATGGTACAGGAATGGAGGTCCCTAGTGCATGTGTCTGTGTGTAATGTAGAGGAGACAACAAGATGGGATGACCATAAATCATTACAGAAGCCTAATAACGTAAGATTTTAGCTGTGTCTCAATTGAAAACCATAACTTTGAATATGTTTTAAAAGGACAACTAATGTCCAAAGCAGCAAACAAATTCCTCCACAATTTCCAACCAGAAGATGACATGAGTGACAAGTTCCCACGAGCATTCATTCCTTTCAACATATATAGTCATGGATTGTTTTCCTCTGCTATTTCACTTCTGAAAATTTGATCTTTGTAGTTGCAGTTCTGGTGATTGGCCTTGGGCAGTGCCACCATATCTCTCTGTTCATATGCATATTTTTCCCTCTATTTCTATGTATTCCCAGAGTCTTCAATCAGGCTCACATATTTTTGTAGGCTCATGCAACCATTGAAGCCCAAGTTTCTTTTTTTAGTTCCCAACCCGTTTTGTAGTTGTTATGATGATGATCTCAGATTCTTTGGCCCAAGTTGAAGACTTTCTTGCCAGTGTGATACAAAATTCAAGGAAGCTTTAAACTTCTGGTGCGATGTAATAAAGCGGAAAAAGACAGATCTCATTTAGAGTATCCTATAATTTACACAGTTCGTTTCAGCTAAATCATCACTTAGTTGTCGGACTACATGACCATCTTTACTGATAGCTATGCAAGTTTGGAAATCACTATTCATACCCGTCTATCTCAATTTAATCATCCCTTAATTTTGGTGCTACATCAAACCAAAGATACCTACTAATTTTGAGTCGGTTCAATTGATCCCGAACTATTTACTAGCCTCGCCCAACTCTGTTGGTAGATCATTAGCATAGTCATCTCATCAGAGTATTGGTTGGAGAGCTTAAAAATAGCTTTCACCTCCTAAACAAGAAATTAAGAAATCAAATCCTCTATTTAATTTTATGATGTCTTATTGTGTCTAATGAATCTCAGCCATTTATTTATGCAGAACTCGTATTTATTTATGCGGAACCTACGCAGGACTCATATAAATAAATGACTGAAATTCACTGGATACAATAAAACACCATAAAATTAAACAGAAGATCTGAACTCAGAAATTAATTCATCTCATGTTTGGTTTGCTATCGATAAAAGCAAGTAATAATGTTAGAAACTTGAAGCCAACTCAAGCCAAGGGGCTCTTGCTTCTGGTGAGCCTGTCAAGAATTATCCAACCTGACTCTTGGCCTTAGCTCTCCTCTATACTCAATGCATCTCATTGTCGTAATCAATTTCTCATACCTAAAAAGTTAGGAAAGGAAATTTAATGGTTTTGTACATTGTGTTTCCTGGCTTAATGAGCCTGAAACAGAGTGCAAGGGAAATTATTGATAGTCTTTATGGGTCCAAATTTTCTGTCTAATATTATGGTGTCTTATTGTGTCCAATAAATTTCAGTCATTTATTTATGTGGATCTTGCATGGGTCCCGTAAAATAAATGATTGAGGTTCTATAAAAAAGAATAAAACAGAGTAATATTAGACAGAGGATCTTTTCTCAATCTTTATAGAGCTATCTTACAGAGATAATCACCATGTACTTGCCTTGAAAGAAGAGAAGACATTACGGACCAGGGTCAAAACTTTCCTGTAAAACGACAAGGTTTTCCCGTACAAAAAAGAAAGTTGTTTACTTATTCATATTCACTAAACTTAAGATCAACAATTTAAATAACTATTTTTAGCTATTTTGACAATAATTAACTTAACTCTAACTATTATTAGTAAACTCTACACTCTAATAGTTTAAATGTCTTATTCTTTGACACAGGAACATAATCTTTTGTCTAATTTTATGATATCTTATTCTATTTTATAAATCTTAATCATTCATTTATGTAAGACTCGTGTTTATTTATGCAAAATCTATGTAAGATCTATATAAATAAATGGTTGAGATTCATTAGACACAATAAAATATCATAAAATTAGACAAAAACTCTTTGACACGATTGTATGGTTGTGGTTTATCATTAACTGCACACCAATATCAGCATCATTTCCTTTCGTCTGCATTGAATTGGTCACCTTCATGCTTATCTTTTACCAATAATGATCACATGGTTACAGATGAACACAACTGGACATGATCTTAGATATATACTTGGGAGGACGAGTAGTTCTCACATGGTCAGATACGGTGTCTAAGCAAAAATTAATGTTTGTGGATAAGTTTCCTGATCATGAAAGCACAAAAAAAACTTCTGAGTTCTCGATCGAATCGGGATTTCTTTGGGAAGATTAGGATTCTAACAACAACTTGGATCATATATCAAAACAGGAACTGAGCTTTAATCTGCTATCAAAAAATGGAGCAGCGTAAACAAGAGGGCCATATAAATGGAGCTCACTACTGCAACTTGGTATCTTTTGTTTTATCCATATGTATACACACTAGGGCCGCCGGATTTAAAAAGGAAGAAACATGAAACAGTATCGTTCATGTTCACTCTTGCAGTTTCCTTCCTTGCAAAGAAATCCTTAGAATTGTCCATCAAACTATTGAATTTTCCTTTCTCGTTGTTTCTGACAAGTGAGATAGGAGATCACTTTTGCAGCTCCAAGCTCAAACCAGATAATACAAATATAAATACCAAAAAAAGACAACAATTAAAACTAATATTTTTAAAAACATAACCTATTCGTAAGTTTAATAATATAAATCTTAAACCAACTAACTTATCGATTTAATTTTCTGATTCGATTAATTTAATAATATTTGTTGTTAAAAATTGATCAGTTTATTAATTAATTGGACAATTTTTTATAAATTAATTAATTTTATCAACTAAAATAAATCAGTTAATTTTTATTTAACAATTTTTTAAATTAAAATTTAAAATTTTAAATTCGCAAGAATCATATTATCAAATATCAGTGACTGTTGCAGCCGTTGCTGAGAATAATATCAATGTTCTGGTGTCAACTTGGAACTACAATGTCGTCGCCGGTATTTCACTCTTTACCTACCAGAAGCTGTCGACAGTGACAACGTACTAATAGTAAAAGGACACCTCAAATCTGTGCGTGGAGGTACAGAAAATTTTGATTCACAGACATTCGTGTGCGTAATGCTCTTTTCTTTTATAATCTTAAAAAAAACAAAATCGAAGGTACACGTTTGTATGCTCCACTCTATGAACTATTAAATGAAAACTGGATTGTGTAAGATTTGAGTTTTGAATTTCTGCAGTATATACTCTGCTTCTGTATTGTATTTCATACCATACATATATACAAAAATTACAGATCTAAAGAATTAATACAAATTGTCCTATAATCT
>JANITW010000234.1:60862831-60876182 GCA_027564335.1 Erythroxylum williamsii | reverse complement strand
GAGCATCGTGATTAATTTCAAATTGTTATTATTATTCCAAGTTATTTTTTAAACTAATACAAACCATTCATAGTAAAGGTATCAATGAATTACATATTTCTGATCATATTAAGGACCAGGGGCATATTCGTCATTTGCATTATGTTTGTTTACTGTCCCCTGCAACCAAACACATTCTGCCCATAGGACAGAACAGTTTCCTCTATTCTGTCAACCACAACCAAACACCACTCTGCCTCCAGGGTCTGTTCCGTTTTGTCCTGTTCTGTTCTGTCTGCAGCCACTGGAGACTGCAACCAAACTCAGCGTCAGGGTCTAAAGTTGTTTGATTTTTTGGCGTAACTTAAACAACACCATCAACCAACAGAAATCTCGCTGAGACGCAAGTTCTGGAGAATAAGATAGATATTAATTTAGTATTTGTTGGGCACACCACCTCAATAGGTATAGAAAGGCATCTATGTAATATTTGTTAGATACACTATACCAATAAAAATAACCTTTTGTCCTAATTTACAATAACAACAACACAACAACAATAATCATCCAATAAAAATATGCTAAAATACAAGGTCTAAAAAGGTCTTGTATTATACAGTCCAACAGAAAGAGTTTTGACATGATTTACGTAAAATTTAAAAGATTAATTGCTGAATTAAAATTTTTAATACTAAACAAAAAAATTCAAAAAATTACGCACTATTTAATTTGTTGTCTGTCTTTAAAGATAACAAGAGTTACAATTCCTCTATAATTCTTTCAATCTTTTAAATTCACTACTTAAACCGTGTACTTAAAAGTGGTAAAAGTATGACAATTAGTATAAAGCTTTTAACGCAGTAAATGTTGGTTGTACCAAGTACCAACTCTCAAGTGAGTCTGTAACTCCAATTCATATCCTCAAGTACAAGGGGACTCTTGAGACAAGCTATGGATTGAACTTTAGGAAACTGAATTGGCACGATTTAGAAAGCACCACCAACTTTTCACACGTTTCATAGTTTAAAGAGACCAACGTTAATGGAAGATCACGAATGGGAAATCAGCAAATAAATAATTGTCATCCCTTCGCAGATATATTTCTAACAATATACAATCACAAAAGCAACAAAAAGGAAGAAAAAGAATCTATGTTTTCTCTACAAAATAATTACAGTAACCTTAAACTAAAAGTCCTTAACCGAAAAAAAACTAAAAAAAAACTGAGGGACTGTAAATCTATACTTTGTCTTCTCCAACTTTCTCGCCTTTCCTATATTTCCTGACGCCTTAATCAACAAGCAGCAGATGGATTAGCGAAGGGATTATAGAAGTGGGGCTTTGGAGATATAGAAAATGGGGTGGTCTTGGAGGCACCATCACTAACGCCTCCGACTCTTTCGCAGGACGGACACATGGTGAGAGTAGCTGCTGGCATATGCATGTAAAACGGTTGTGCCAGTTTCAGGGCTTTAAGCTCTTGTAGCTCCTTTTGTAGCCTCCTATTCTCATCAGTTAGTGTTTCGCAACACTTCTTCAGGAATTCACAGTCTAATTCGGTCTGTTTCAGCTTTGTCCTGCAAAATAGTTTCGCAGCTTCATCAGTTCACCATCTTCTGAAAAACAAAAAAAAGAACGAGTCCTGTATTGATGGTTCAGATTTTTGATTAATTACCTGGCTCTCCTGTTCTGGAACCATACTTCAACTTGTCTTGCCCGTAGATTTAACTGCTTTGCTAAAGCTTGCTTCTGCTTCTGTTAATTTAAAAGAAGCAATCAAAGTTGAGTACTTCACACATATGTACCAAATTCAATGGGAAACAGAAGTCAATGGATTATTGATTGATTTTTGGAACGTTTGTTTAGAAAAAAGAGGAAGAGTTATGAATTACATACTGGATTGAGAGTGCTGTGTTGCTTGAAACTTTCCTCTAAAAGCGCAGACTGTTCTTTTGTGAGACGAAGTTTCTTCCTTGCATTAGAACCATCTTCATCTTCATCACTAACCCTTGAAGAAACTCTCTCGACCTCCATATCTTCACTGCTGATGTCTCTTTCCCTCTTAACCCGACCACTAGAGAAAGAAGAAACAGGACTATGAGGAGAAGCTTGATGATACAAATCAACACCAGCAGGCTCCTCGTGAACTTTCTTGACCTCAATCTTCCTAGCACGAACGTGATAACCATGATAACTCTCACCAGGAAGACTCAAACTAAGGGAAGGCTGATCAAAACTCGAAACACCCTCCTGATCAAACTTGAGAGAAGGCTTAGCCTTGGGCCGTTGATTGAATATATGATCAGGTTTCGATGGTGTCTCCAAACCTAACCCAAGAACAAGGCCGGTGTTACAGTAACCTTCGTCAAGACAACCCATTGAAGAGAGAAAGACAGACAAAGAGAGAGAGGTGTGAAAAATGGTGGGTAATAGAGAGACGGATATGGGAATGAGAGACTCAGAGACTGAGACTTTTTATGTTGTGTTGTGTGTGGGGAAGTTGGGTGGGTGGGTGGCTATAATTATTAATCAATTGAGTTAAGAGGAAAAAAAAGAAAGAAAGAAAAGAGAAAACGAATCTTTCAGGGCATGAGAATTATCAAGATTGGAGTAAAGACTTCCTTTTCTTTCTCCATGAATACAAAGGTTGACCATTTGAACCCCACTGCTCTGCTCTATTATCCTCTTCATTATCGAGAAAAGGAAGGAAAATGAAAACTACTGTCTTCTTCTCATCTCATCTCTCTCTTGCTCTGTTCCAAGGAATAGTATATATACAGTTCCTATGGCAGCGAGAGAGACATCAAGAGAATGATTCGCTTAACCCTTGGCCACCCATTAACGTACCAAATTAACTATTTCCCGACACTATGCTAGCTTTTCAGTCTACACTAGAATTAAACTCGATTATTTGCAGAGTGCTTTATAATTTATTAAATAGATGCAACTAATCAAATGATTACTATAATTTAAATTTCTTTAAGACTTACGATGATTTATAAGTTTACTCCTAACTAATAAAGAAGATGTTTCGGAATGATTTACATGAAAGAAAAAAATAAATAATAAAATTAAAGCAATTAAATAACATAAAATAAATATAAATAAAACAAATATCAAATAATAAATAAATCGTAGTAGTGAAAAAATACTAATTAGAAATGATAACAAAAATAATAAAAAAACATATAATAAAATGGTTAAAAATAAAAGTAAAGTAAAGTAAAATAAAATAAAATAAAAATTATAACTAAATATACGTATAGGTAATAGTTTAATGGTGAATTACATTGTAAGCAATTACAATAAATATAAGTAGTACGAATATAATTACAAGAAATGCATACATAATTATAATTAACACAATCATAATTGTGATAAATTACGATAATGATCTAAACAATAATCATAAATATTGTTATTGCTATTGCAGTTAACTTTGTTGATGGCTATTCAAAGATGACTCAAGAATTAAATAATTTCATCATTATCGTCATCATCATTATTCAATCTGAAATCTCGTAATGAAGTAGGGTTTGGAGAGGTCTGATAATACGCAGCCTTATCTCTACATAATCAAAAACTAATAACTTGTGAAGTTTTATTAGAAAGAAAGAACAAATTAATTGGAATGCTTGGTGCATGAATTAATTGTTTAATATTTAGTTAGCTACTTAGTTAAGTGCCTTCTTAAAACAGGACAAATGAACTGTTTCCCACTAGAGTACCGTGCATATTGCTTATCAAATTAAATATGATTCCATCTATTTAATGGACCAGGTTAGTGATATTTACTTTGCCTTGTTACAAATATGGGTTGATTAATTAGAAAGGGATGTGCACTAATAGTATTTCTTGAGTTCTACCAAATGATCATTAGTGGCTTATCCTCATTGTTTTCTTTTTACCCATAAAAAGGTCATATTGGAATTTATTTTCGCTTAATTACGTGCCTTCGACTCCATTAGATCCATGGTAGTGAAGCCGAATTTGAGTAATGATTAAAAGGAATTGCCTCCTCTACTTCTTCCATTTCTTTATTAGAGAAGTACTTCCTCCTATTTAAAATAAGTGTCGTTTTAGATAAATGTACACTTATTAAGAAAGCTAGTGAAATGTTTGATATATCCTTATTAATTGTATGTTAAATTACCTTAAAAATGTAATCTATATAATTAGGATGTGAGAGAAATTAAAGAGTAATTTTGAAAATAAATTTATAAACATGCATAAAAAATCGTAAACAATATTTATTTTGAATAATTAAAATCTATCTATAACGATACTTATTTTAAACAAGAGGAAGTATAATTACGGCAAATCTTTGCAGTTACAAAAGCACGAACCAGAATAGGATTCATCAACAAGAATCAGTATCTTTTCTTAAGTATAAAGTTGTTATGGGGGTGCTTTGGGACCTACTAGCTATGCGTGTATACATGTACATGCACTTGCAATAATGCTTTGTCGGCTATCCTGATGAGAAGTTAGGTCATCAGTGAGACTTGACAAGCCTATAATAATTGGAAACCTAAACTACATTTAACAACATGAACACAGGTTCTATTTACTCGTTAATGGCAATGACAAGTCTGGACCCTACAGTACACTATCAGAATTATATCTTGCACACTATTCATCAACAATAAACATAATGGTGCCCCTCATTTTTCCACGTTTAGGCGGCTGTACATTTATTAATTAGCCGTTAAAATTGGATTATTGATCATATCTCTTTTAAGCTATACAGTCTAGAACTTGAAACGGTGGCTGAAGCCGCCCTATGTATGGATACTTTTAAGCTTCAATGGAGCTACTTATTGGAGAGTGAGTGTTAATTAATAATTACCATGATTATGCTATAATGGCTACGAATCTATTAAGTAACCATTTCATCATAACAGTTTAAGCTGTTGTGTAAGATCAATTCAATTAGTTTTATATATTTTCTAATACACCCCTTCAAGTAAAAATCCTTTGGACTTGAAATTTGCACAAGCCTACTTTATCTTGTGCTTAATTTAATTAGAATAGGTATATGGTAGGATTCAAACTTATGACCGTTTGATCATAGAGGCTCTGATACTATTAAACTAAAAGTCATGACTTGTAGTTAAGGCCCAGTACAATCCTACATATGTTGTCACCACCCTCCGCATGGCACTCTGTTACGCCTTATCGAATTCAACGTCAGAGGTGCGACTCGAACTTGAGATGTGTGGAAAGTAGGTAGGCTCTGATACTATATTAAGTGACCATTTCATCACAATAGCTTAAGTTGTTGTGTGAGGCCAACTCAATTGGTTTTATATATTCTCTAACAGAATTAACTCTAGCCCCTTCTTTCTCTTTCTTTTTGTCAATACTAATATTAAACAACCTCTGCTTTTAGGGCGTCAGATTCTCTGGTCCATTTTTTGTGAATCAATTTTGTGTCACTGCATCTAATCCACATAAATGGATGAGTCAAATGTAGTAGCACAAATTAGGTCTACAAAAAGTGGACCAGAAGGGCTAGTCTCTTTTTTTTAGTAAGAATAAAATAGTTAATAATAAAATAAAAAAATTATGAGTGGAAAAGAAAATACTGTTAATCCACCCATAATTTATTTATGATAAATGTACATCCACCTGTAATATTCGTGGTATATGATCTAGGTCTTTTAACAGTAAACTGAGTAATCGAATCTAACCAATCCACAGTATTACCCATTATTCCTCATATCTAAGAGAAAAAGAGGTACCAAAAATCGTTAGATCTGGAATTTGACTTTACGGATGACACACGTGTGTAATGTATTGTTGGTCTCCAAAAAGTCGAGATCTGTTCATATTTTTCTGGTCCTTAATCTGATAGAAAATGTGTGCAAATAATGATGACATTCAATAGTAAACTACAATTAAGCTTAGAATATGTGACTTTTTAAGGCATCTTTAAACTAGGAGTTATCCAATTCCGAACCCCTTTTTCGTCAGCTAGTGGCTTTTGTGTACCGAAAAGCGAAGTAGACGGGCATTGTTTTTGTAATTTGGACCCCTGGTAGATCGACACTGACTTTGACACGGTCCAGGATTAATAAAGTAATAACAAATACTCCTTCTAATTTATAACAAGTGTCGTTTTACATATATTTTAATTATTCAAAATAAGTGTCATTCTTAACTTTGTATGTATGTTTATAATTTTTCTTCTAAAATTAGCCTTTTATTTATCTCTCATCTTAATTATATAGATCACAATTTCAAGACAATTTAATACTATATAATTTCATTAGCTTTTTTAATAAGCGTGTATTTATGAGAGTATTAATAAGAGTATATATATAATTTCATTAGCTTTCTTAATAAACGTGTATTTTTCTAAAACGACACTTATTATGAATCAGAGGGAGTAATATATAACCATATGGTCCATTTGTATAATATATGTCACTTTATGATGGGAAGATTGGGAATAATTGCACATATCATTAAACTAACATTTCCCTTTTAATTAATCAAAACAAGCGATCGACCAACCTAGTTCGTCCTCTCTCTTCCTCTCTTCAACACTTCAGAAGCGTTAGACAGAGGAATAGCAACAATACAATAGTGTTTTTTTTTTAGTGGTAAGTGACAAACTTAAAACCCTACCAGTCGGTTTATATAATACAAAATCATAGTGTGTGCTTTGATATAAATGGTTAGACATGTGAACGTACGTAGCTGATGCAGGAGGTGAGACACAAAGGGTCCACCAATGATTTGGGATGATGGGCATTTGATTCCGTGAAGGGTTGATGATTTTTGGAGCGTAGAAGTTGGCAATGATGGAGAGAATTTAGGATAAGGTTTAATTTATGTATCTTAAACTTTATATTAAACTTGACCGACCGTTTTTGTTTACTTGCTTGATGTGTATTATTCACATTTTTAAGTAAGCCTTTTGTTAAAACCAGAGTCTTCCTTCGTAAGCTGGAAAATTGATACCATTTTATAAGATTCCCACGTTCTTTTTTTGGGACTTCTTTTCAGATCTTTTAAGGTTATTATGGTATCTGTGCTAGTTGGTCATTGTTCAAGGTGTGTCACATGTTTCGAGTCAGACGCATGTAGGCTCGTTCTCCTTTACAAATGCAAATTTTTTAAGGTCATCTTGGTGGAATTGGTCAAGTTTTGGCAATCCATACCATGGCCATGCTTTCAGAGTTAATAATAACATGGAAATTTTATATTCACGTCCCATTCCTCAGCATAACTTTTACGTGTAGTCCATATGTTTTGGTATGGAGTTGTGACCTGCAATCGAAGATGTGCTTTACTAATCAAACCCCAAGTCAAAATTCTCTGGTTATTGGATTTTTTTTTTTCAAATCAAGGACGTATTATAGCACACCAAGAAAGAAGAGAAACGTTGAACTTTTGACATTTTTTAATAAGTTCCAAAATTTCAATCACCTCATATGAAAAGTTGTTCAAAGAAGTGCTAAAATCTTAGCAAAGTATTTCCTTCATACACAAGTAATTGACCTAAAGTAAGTGTGATGAAATAGGTGAGACCCCATCTGGAGCAATCCTTTCCAATCTGAAGGAGTCGCCATTGACGAATTCTTTTGTTTAGAATACGTCTTATCTATGATGATTTTCGATAATCTTTTCTTTCTTGGCCCCAAACCCTACGTTCCATATAATTGACTCTTAGCAAAGTGAGGACTTTGTTCCAATTTCCAAACAAATCAAACATTTGGAAAAGCATGCTTTAGTTGATACACGTATGCAGATGTACTAACGAGTACAAGCACGACCCTTTTTTATGGTCTTTTTATTCGATGGACGGCACTTGAAGTGATAGATAAAATATATATCTCTTTTATTTGGTATGAATATCACTCCACGTACACTACAGGGAAGTTTAGAATTCTTTATATGTTTGAAGAAGTTGTACAATATCCGGTAACTCTAACTCTGCTTCTCAACTACTTAAGGTACGAGTAAAACAGGAGGGAAGCATTAAATTCAATTTTATTGCTTGTGATGCAATGTAAAATTGATGTTCTAATTGTAACTCAATATTGAATTTTTAATATGGGTAGAGTGCAGAGTTCACTTATAAGAATTGGACTTGGATCAATTATTGTCCAAATAACTAGAACTATTTGTTTGGATAGTTGATCCGTACCACTTATAAACCTTTTACCATTTTCATGTTTAGTCAATATGGGACATTCTAACACTCAACAGCAATGAACTTTGACTTGATCAATATATTTTACATCATTTGACTTATAAAATATTATAATTTTGAAGCATGTAATTTGTATCGAATTAGTATAGTCCAAAATAGTTTTTTTTATCAAAATTATAAATATAAAATTTATATTCAATTGTAACATTTTATTGTGAGAAAAAGTTTAATTTAATCCTCGAACTTTTATTAAATTTCTAATTAGTTCATTAGAATTTAATTAATTTCTATGAAATAATTCTAAATTTATAAATTATGAGATGTGGGTTGTACACTATCAAATTAGGGAGTTTGTCAAATTATAATTTACAAGTTTAAAATTTATATAAATAAAATTAGAATTTAAAATTGTTGAGCCCTTTTCATTTATTACATAATTCAATCTAACGATATCTCAAATAAAATCTAACAATAATCCAACCCAATCCCTCTGAAGTGGTCCATATTGATGAAAAGTAAATAAATGAATAAAGCTCAGTACAAAGAGTAAGAAAAAGGGGTTGAGAAAGAAGGTGGCAGCATCACTTGACGTTGGACAAGAAGAGCTGTAGATGACATAGAGAAAGCGGAGAGTGAAGTGTCGGGTGATCGTTGGTTTGATTTTCTGGAGGTCTGAGTGAGAGATAAGCATGGAAAGAGGTTGAGAGGGAAAGACAGTCGAAAAAACAAATGCACCGACTGAAACCAAGAAAAAGCATAAAAGCCTAGAGCTTTAGCTTGTCCCACTTGAACTCTCTTTCCCAAGACTTGTTATCAGGAGCTTTCACGATACAAAGCAAAGCACCATTGCTTGCGTTTAAAAGTAGTGAAATTGGAGACCCATCCCCACTAATACTGACTTGCTTAGAAAACCTTCTTCAAATCTTGGACCCACTTGATGGGTTATGAACTTGGGGAGGTTCGTTGAGTGTGGTAACATTTATCCTAGAATTGACTTGGTGAACGGCCTAGGGTTTGGGCAACACCAACTGAGAGAATTTTGAGTGGGATTAGTCCGTACGTGGATAATTTAAAGGTGCTTTTCTATAATTGAGATCCGTCTAGGACACTTAACATTTCACGAAATGTCAAAATAAATACATATCATCATCATCTTTGTTACTATTTTTACATTTTATTAAAATTACAATGACTACGATTTTAATAACAGTGATACAATGAATACTGTTTTAGTAACACTAAAAGTAAACGAAATTTTACTTTTTTGTAAAATATTAAGATATAAAGTTATTACAACTTTAGGGTTGTACAAGTGAATCATACCATATTAGAAATCTCGAGTTAGTGTGAGTGTACTATAAGGGTCTCTGCATGTAAAGGACATGGGGTTGGCTACTGCTTTTAGTGGCGGTGATGATGACGGTGGTGGACGAACGTGTTGAGTGACTGTGTGCATGTCTAAACCCACATGGATATGAACCATTGCCCTAGCCATCAATGATTTTCATAAAGAAAAAGGGAAATTCTGTATGGCCATCTCGATTCAGTGAAAATTTATATATAATCGATGCCACTATATGGAGTTGAATTTGGGGAAGGAAGGTATGGAATCGAATGAGAACTACTGGTATGGAGCATCTCCATAATTGCGACAGCAACCCATGATCGTAGGATATGGAGCCTAGTTAGTCAAACCCTATCAAAGAAAAATCTTTGAACTTGTTGGCCTTTGAAATGAAGGGACTACTCGTAACGAAAGGTTGTGTCACGGACAGAAATGGAAAGGTCAATTACCATCATCTCTTTGCTCCTTGATTTAGGGAAATTAGTGTAACCAGCAATTATGAAGGGATGAAGAAAGTGAGGTTCACATTTTTTGCTTTGCTTGACTTTTAAATCAAATCGGTTCTGGTTCAAAATTGGACCTGTAAAGGAGGAAGATCATGTGACTTTGAGAATTCATCTGATATGGAAAACAGTAACTGCGATTTTTCTGTTGAAAGAAGAGAAGTGAGTTTGTCGATATTTCATTTCATTGAACTTGGATGGGATTTCACCTTCAATTGCCACCATTGATTTTTCTTGAGATGCTAAGTTTACAGTCCAATAATTTTATTTGAGATAGTGACTTAGAAGTCAATATCAACTATTCTTTTTAGTTGTTTACGAGATATTTTAGGTGGGTCTTAATTATAGAAGGGTATTTTTAAAAAATTTATACTAAAATTAATCTCCGCTCGAACTGAAAAAGTCCTTTACAAGAGACAAAGCTCTGACTTAAAATTTTAAATAATTACATAAATAAGCCTACGACTTTACTTAAACCAGAAAAACTTCTTATCAATTCGCCTAGACCTTGGGATTAGTCAATATCAATTATTGAGAGAGTTAGATGTGCAAGATAGTGTCAAAGTTTAGAATAAATCCATGACGGGATGCTCTGTGTACAAATAATGAATTGGTAGATATAACTCCATAAAACGATATGACCTAGTGGACATCTAAATCAACACACCTGCTCGATTATAAAAGTAGACTTCTAAATCATCACACATGCTCGATTATAATTACTTTTTAGTATTAGTAATTATGATTACATGATTTTTTAAATAATTTATTATACTTATTTTTTAACACTAAATTTCATAATTTATATAAAAGCGTATTTTTAAATTTAACATTATCATAAATAAAATTTAACATACTTAAGATAGATTTCGTTATCGTATTCTAAATATTTTAAAGGCAATATTTTATAATTTGTCAAATTTTGAGTTGTTAAAAAATTATAGAAAATAATTTCTCTTCGAATTCAATAATGAACTAAATTATTATTAATACTCAAAATTTTAAGTCAAAAAATTTTTTCCAAAGAAAAATATTTTAACTTAATTAAATTTAACAGAATTAAAAATATATTTTATCATCCCATTTTAAATGTGTTCAGAGTATGCTGCAATTTTTTTTCATTTTCTAAAATTTTTTAAAATTTGAGCTGTTATTAAATTATAAAATTTAAAATTTCCCGTGGGTTATTTTCAATTTTTTTTATCTAAGGTGAATTAGATTGTTATTAATACTTATACTAATTTTTAAATCGAAATTCTAAATATTAGTTTTCAAAGAAATAATAATTTAACATAATTACATAAATAAATTAAAATAAAAGTTGAGATATATTTAATATTTTACTCAACATATTGAATATAATTTACTTTAACAACTAACAAATTAAGTACATCAATAATATCTGTATTTATTTATTTATTTAACAGAAGTAACAATATATGAGATATACGTATCATAAACTTGTACTCATAAAAGTGCTTGCTTTAAATTCACTGGAAAGCAAAGCATCTCTATGTTTCAAACATATTTTTTGATTGAAATGGACAGTTTCGAATATTATCTTTCACTTAGTTATCACGAGCCTGATGAGACATCAACCATGCTTCATGCTTGATGCTTCAATTTCATGCCAGCCATTCCTGCAAGTAAGCAAAGACTAAATGAAAAACCAGTTCAGCAGTTTTTCACAAGTGAGGCAACGATACTTACCTTTCGAGTGCATATTTAACTTTCTTTTGGGTTTCTTGCACCTTCATCTAGCACAAAAATCCTTTTCCTTTTGATCTTGTTATATGATAACGAGCCACGAACGCAAAGTATGGACGGCACGCAAGAACTATAAAAAGGACTTATTGTTGTTGCATGAATCGTGATATTGATTATGGGTTTGTCAAGTGATTATTTAGCAATATTAATATTATTTCAGAACTTTGACGTTATAATCAAACGTGTATGTTAGTATATATATATATATATATATATATTTAATAGACACAAGTCATTTTCTTCTGAGTAAACAAGTTGAAAATGCTCACAAATTGTTACTTTATGCATTGGCCAAAATCTCAATTTCATCCTTAAAAGGTTTTATAAAATATATAACTTGAACCGATTATATAACACGAACTTTAACGTTTCAAAATGTTTAAATTAAAATTTGACGTTCTTAAAACTTTAAAGTAGATTGTTAATAAAAAAAATTAATGAAGTTAAAATTTAATACATTATTGATGATTTGATATTTTTCGGTATTTTAAAATTTAGCGGAAGAGTCGTGATATAATGAGTTTAATTAATAAATTTTAAAAAATTAATACTTTCTTAATTTTATTTTTAATAATATATATTTTTGTTTTTTAAAATTTTAAGAATCTATTTTGAACATTTTGAAAATGTACACTTTAAATCATTAAGATTCAAATTGTATTAAATTAAAACTTTGAAGTTTAAAATATATTTTTTGCCCTTATGCATTTTAAAGTTAGTACTTAAATTTTGGTTAAATTATTACACCAATGTTGGTCTCAATACATCCCAAAAATGGGTTTTTAGACCTTTTTGTTCATACTTATCCTTAATCTTTTAGTTAATTAAAGAGTAGTCCATAAATTGTTCCAAGTTAGATCAAACTTAAATTTGATAAAAGGTTCAAATTAAGAGCGGTAAATTGAGTTTGACATTGATTTAGCATTGACATGAAATGAAGTTCAAGTTATGTCATAGATCTAACCGTGTAATAATAATACTACAAGACACTAACACTTATTTTAATACGAAGACTTATTAACCATTTTCTTAATAAGCAAGTCATAAATTATGGGTGATCTAATCTATAGTTTACCAAGTCTATTATCAAAAACTATATGAGAACTTATCTTAATAGTCATTAAGTCACGCATGTGTGATGTATTGTTATTAATCTTAAAAATTATAAAAATAATTTATACAATCAAATAGTGAACTATTGATTAGCTCATATGGCCCCATAACATCATATCATCTCCTACCACACATCCTTAACTATGAATCCCTAACCAGCAAGGCAAGAAGGAAAGTTGGAGGATTATCGTTCTTCATCGAGAATATGTTCATGAATGTATGCAGCATCTTTACTATTATGCTTTTGTACTTGTAATTCCGTTTCATCTCCTGCAGTGGGATAAATAGGTACTATTGTTAATAAGTTTAGGTCTCAGAATCTCGAGCATAATATTAATAGAATATGTAAAATTCAGTTTTTATGGTCAATGAATGTAACACTGTAAAGTTTAGCAGTAGATTGTTAGAACGTAGAACATAAACAATTGGATTTCAAGTGCTCATCTTATTGAAACTGGACATGGCAATATATAGCCTTAC
>JANITW010000234.1:60849414-60860298 GCA_027564335.1 Erythroxylum williamsii | reverse complement strand
TTTTTTAAAATTTTTGAAAATCGAAAGAAATAAAAACTAAAAATTCAAACAAACATCATTTTTTACTAAATTAAAAAAAATTAAAAATTAAAAATTAAAAATTAAAAATAAAATAAAAACAAACAACCCTAAAGTTTAAAGCTATAAACTTCCTCTAGAAAAGTCACAATTTCTATTTTGGTCACAAATAAATTAAAAGAAAAGAAACAAACTGGCTTTTGGGTCTAGGTGGGTTGGATTAGATAGTGATAGGCCCTTATATACAACTCAAGATTTTAAAATGAAGGCCCATTTAAGATCTTGTCCATTCATTGGCCCCAAATGGCAAATTGTTATTGGCCAGTGGCCAATCCTAGCATCCACCCGTGTTTTTGCAAGCAACTGATTACCCATTCTACCGATATCGTCTTCTTTGACGAACTTAGCAGACTAAACAGTCTGCTGAAAATGGCGACTTGGAGTCCTAATCCTCTACTTCTCCTTACGATCATCGTCGCCATCGTCGTCATTTCATCACCGCCATCAGTGGCATTACAGCCGTCTGGTTTGCCTCTCTTCAAAAGGGCCCCACGATTCCTGGGCAAGTACTCACACCCAATCACTACTCAACTCCGACAAGGCTACAAATACGAGACCAAGTATTATTATCAGCGCCTCGACCATTTCAGCTTCTTGGACCTCCCGAAATTCCGACAACGTTATCTCATTAACACCGACTACTGGGTGGGTCCCGACCGGCTGGGCCCCATCTTCCTCTACTGTGGGAATGAAGGCGATATCGAGTGGTTCGCTGTTAACACCGGGTTTCTCTGGGAAATCGCGCCTCTGTTCGGGGCCATGGTCGTTTTCCCTGAGGTTAGTCACTTAGTTGTTGTTTGGTTGACTAGAAAGTGGAAAGGTTTAAACTTTTTGTGATAAACGTTTGTGTAGTTAGTTTTAAACTTCTGGGTTCTGTTGTTGACTGAATTTGGACTTGAAATGTGGATTTTAAAAGCACCGGTACTATGGGGAGTCGATGCCTTTCGGAAGTAGGGACGAAGCGTATAGGAATGCGTCTACCTTATCTTATCTAACTGCAGAGCAAGCACTTGCTGATTTTACAGTTCTGATTACGGACTTGAAAAGGAACTTATCGGCGGTAGACTGTCCGGTTGTGTTATTTGGTGGATCCTATGGTGGAAGTAAGATCATTTTTGTGTGCTTTTTCCTTGATCATTTGTATAGTAAACATACTTAGTTTTATACTTGATGACTAATTATGGGTTTTGAATATAACAGTGTTAGCAGCATGGATGAGGATCAAGTACCCTCATGTAGCAATTGGCGCGCTTGCTGCATCGGCGCCAATTCTTCAATTTGAGGATATTGTGCCGCCCGAAACCTTTTATGACATTGTCTCTAATGATTTTAAGGTGAGGTACTTGCTCTACCAGTGCTTGTTCTAGTAGTGAACTGTTTGATTTATTTTAGAAGTTTGTTATGAAATGCTGTCATCATTTTATATTACCAGAGGGAAAGTATCAGCTGCTTTAACACAATAAAAGAGTCGTGGAATGCAATAGTAATGGAGGGTTTGAAGGAGAATGGCCTTGCACAATTAACCGAAACTTTTCGTATGTGTCGGTAAGAAGAAAGAATCAAATTTATGGCTAATGATTATTTGGTTCTTGAATAACAATCTATAATTGCTGTCTAGTTACTGAAGAGGCATGTTGACAATTGCTACCTACCTTTTATCCTCTTTTCCCCTTTCTCTTTTCCCTTTGGATTTTTTGAAAAGGAGTTTCTTTTCTCTTTTTTAATAGCTCTTTGTGTTGTTTGCAATTGATTGGTGATGATTATAGGGAATTGAATAGTACGGTTGTTCTCATCGACTGGCTGGAATCTGCTTATAGTTATTTGGCGATGGTGGACTATCCCTATCCATCTGCCTTCATGATGCCTCTCCCTGGACATCCAATAAGGGAGGTTAGTTAAGATTCTTGACCCTTTTGAAATTACCTTTTACCATTCTCTTGCATGCATACATCACGATAAATATTTTCATGTAATTTGAATTACATGCTTCTGTAAAGTTTAATTTACTGAACCTGATCAGTAGCATTGTTATGAGCTTTAATAACTAACATTTCCTTTATGTGCATCCTAAACATTGTAATCTGTTAAAGCAGATGGAATTTTAGGTAGAATACTGCTTTCTTCCTTTCCTTGCATGTTTTGTGATAAATGCCTCATTTTTAGGTGTGCAGAAGAATTGATAATTCTCCTGACGGGGCTAGCATTCTCGAGCGCATTTTTGAAGGAGTAAGCGTTTATTACAATTATACTGGGAAAGTGGGCTGTTTTGAACTGGACGATGATCCTCATGGTTTGGATGGTTGGAACTGGCAGGTGCATAAGTGCTACAAATTACGCTTTTCATGATTTGCTCCGGCATTTACTGTATATATGACATCTTGTCCTTTGTTTCCCTTATAGGCCTGTACTGAAATGGTTATGCCAATGTCTAGCAACAAAGATTCAAGTATGTTTAGAACATATGATTATAATTACTCTGCTTTTCGGGAGGAGTGCTGGAAGAAGTTCAAGGTTGAACCTAGGCCTAGGTGGATAACAATGCAATTTGGCGGACATGTAAGAATCATATCCAACGTTTTTCATTTTGAACTTATCAATGCCTTATTAATGAGACATCTAACGAATTATTACTGTAGTCATTATTACTGTTATTTTTTCTATTAGTGGATATCTAATGAATTCCTACTTATGTTCTTTTCTCTTTTTTTTATTAGTTCAAAATCTTATTTAAGTACAAACAATCAGCTGCAGATTGATGAAATGGATGTGTGGGTGGTTGTTGGTAACACTCACCTCCATTTTTATAATCCTTACCTACTTCATTGGTTCTTATTCTATACAAGTGGAAGATGTTTGACGGATACTAGGAAGTTATCCCTTATCATACACTTCACTTTGACTTCAATTTTACATAATATGCATAACATGCTTATGAAGTAATATTATATGATTTGCTTCTGATATTATGACCTTTAACTGTGAAGGACATCAAAACTGTCTTGGAAAATTTTGGAAGTAATATTATTTTCTCAAATGGTCTTCTTGACCCCTGGAGTGGTGGCAGGTATGCCAGTTATTTCGTTTATTCCGCCGATGCAAGTTAAGAATGAATGCTGATGATCGTTGGAATTTTTGGTTGCAGTGTTCTGCAGAATATATCTGAAAGCCTTGTTGCTCTTATTACAGAAGAAGGTAATTGCTCACTAAATTAACAATTTTTGATGGAGAAGACAAACTTATGCAGTTTAGATGTGGAGGAATGTTGTGAGGATAATTTTTGTTTACATTGTTCCACATATCAGGTGCACATCACATAGATCTACGTCCATCAACACCTGATGACCCTCATTGGTTGTTAGAGCAGAGGGCAACTGAAATCAAGCTGATTGAAGGATGGATAAGCGACTACAGACAACAGAAAATGAAAGTGATCTCCAACATCTAGAGGGCATTCTGCTGAACTGAAAGCTACATCTTCTCTTCCAGGTTGGTATCTTAGCTTTGAGACGATGGAGCACACGAGTAGAAGCTATTAATGTGATATATTAACTAGTTGATGTGATTCAGATCATAATATTATGCAATATTCCCACGTTGGAACCTTATAATTTCCCATCCGGGCTTGTAAGTATTGCTTATGTAATGGACGAGGTCTCAAACCTCCACCTTCTGGTTTCATTCTCAAATGCTCCGATTTGGCTAAGCAGTGGAGGCCCTGTTATAGTCATAGGTGCATGATTTATATATAAGTTTGTTCCTTGATTTACTCCTTTTTCCATAATTTAAGTTTTAACGCAATTGTTGAATTTATTGAAATTAGTATAAAACATGAAAATTTATTTTAATATCATGTTGAAGTTTAAATTAGATACAAACAATGTTTTAAAAACTGAATTAGTTTGACTGATTAAACAATAAAATTTTAAAATTGACTAACTTTCAAATTTGGCTTTTAATTTTTCGTTTGATTTAGTTTAATAATTTTGTTGTTAAAAATTGATTAGTTTATTAATTAATAAGCTATTTTTAAAAACTAATACGTTTTATAAATTAAAATAAATAAATTAATATTTATTTAAAAGTCTCTTTTTTACTTAAAATTAAAAATTTTGATAAATAAGAAACTAATTTTTAATTTTTTTTAAAATTTTTAAAATTTAACTGATTTTATAATTGTCTAATATCGATAAATATTAAATTTTCTTGTTCACTGTTTTAGTTTCTTTTCTGATTTTGAAAACTATATAGTTAAATTTTATATTTACCAAAAAAAAGTTTTAAACAGAAATTTCGTATACTCTGTAAATAATTATATTTTTCAATACATTATAGCAAGTAATTATCATTAATTATAGTCTATAATTTGAAATCATCAACTGTAGTCTATATAACCCAAACCCTTAAAACCAAAACCCAAAAAGTAAATGATGGCTTAAGAATCCCATTCAGTTCTTTCTCTTACGTCGTCGTTCATGGCTAAGCCCATTTTCTATAAGCTATCCCTTTGTTGCCAACTCAGTCCAGCTCCTGTCAAAAAGCCGAGAAGCTGACTCGGTGCGTTACTGGGTCGGTTACTCGTAATAGGAAGGGAGGGAAAGTGAACTCAAAAAAGCCAAGAAGATAAGTGTTGATCGTGGGATTCAGGGTTTTGGGTGATCGGAAATGGCAAGCCCGATGATGCATAGGGCTTTGTCGCTGAAGCCTGGTGCTAAGGTCTTGCGAACCCCTCTTACCGACGAGTCTATCTGGAAGCGACTTAAAGAGGCGGGTTTTGATGAAGAATCAATCAAGAGGAGAGACAAGGCTGCTCTTATATCTTATATTGCCAAACTCGAAGCTGAGGTTTGTTTGTTTTAAGTGTTTTTTTATGATTTTACTAGTTCTTGTTATTGATTGTGTGGGTATTGGCATTTTCTATTAACTGAAAAAAAAAGGGAATAAGGAAAGATTTCTTTTTATTGGTTTTATTTTGAAAATTGAGTTTGTATACTTCTGGGAGCTAAGGGTTAGTTCTGAAATGTTGATTGGTGCATTATTCTTACGCTTGTGTGGATTGCGCTTTAGCCACTTCCATATAGTGTTTTTTTTCCTTTGTACATGTTTGAATAATTGAATTTCGTTTAGATTTATGATCTTCAACACCACTTGGGTGTCCTTATATTGGAAAGAAAGGAGCTAGCTTCTAAACATGAGCAAATCAGAACTGCAGCTGAGGCTACTGAATTATTGTATAAGCGTGATCAAGCTGCACACTTATCTTCCCTTGCTGAAGCAAAGAAACGAGAAGATGGCCTAAGAAAAGCTTTAGGAGTCGATAAAGAGTGTATAGCAAGTGTAAGGTTTTCATTTGGTAGTTTTCACCTTTCTTTATGCTCTTTTTATTGTTTGAATGAGCCTTTAGTTGTGGGTTCTTGTAGATGGAAAAGGCATTGCATGAAATGCGTGCAGAAGTTGCTGAAAACAAGGTTACGGCTGAATGTAAATTGGCTGAAGCACACCAAATGGTTGAAGATGCCCAGAAAAAGTTTGTCGAGGCCGACAGCAAACTACATGCTGCAGAAGCTTTGCAAGCAGAAGCTAGTCGCCATCATCGTGCTGCGGAAAGAACGCTCCAAGAAGTTGAAGCACGTGAGAATGATCTGAGGAGGCAGATCAGTGAATTCAGATCTGAGTAAGTAATTAACTGCAGTTATTCTTACGATTTAATTTTTAACTGAAGCATAATGTGCTTCATAGAAGCTAAGAATCCTGTGTGGTAAGTTGCTTTTTCAACGGTTTTTATTTTAAACTTCTGTGTTGCTCTTATTTCTTATGTGGAAAAAGAAGTAGGCAATAAAGTTGTCCATGTAAAACCTTCTAAACTCATGAATAGCTAATAAGTCTAACCCTGGTGGAAGTGCTGTTTTTCATAATTCTGCAGCCCCCAACTGTTTATTGGAGCAAAAGTTTGTTACCTTGAGCTTGCTTATTTTTGTAATGGTCTAGCTGTGATGCAAAAGAGAGAGAGATCTCCCTTGAGAGACAATCATTGAGTGAAAGAAGAAGAGTGCTCCAGCAGGAGCACGATCGTCTGCTTGATGGACAGGCTTTACTGAATCAGCGGGAGGAGTATGTTGCTAGTAAAACTGAAGAGCTGAAAAAACTTGAAAGGGAGTTGGAGGCCAAAAGAAAAAATATTGAGCAGGAATTTAGATCCCTAAATGAGGAGAAGTTGAAAATGGATCTGACAGGGGCTTCCTTCTCCCAAAGAGAGGAGGTTGGGATCTTTAGTTTTCATGTTGGCCTTAACTGTTGTTAAATTGATGTTCCCTTCTTTCTTGGAGGAATTACTTACTTTTCTTACTTTTACCTATGTGCAGGTTGTTATTCACAAAGAATGTTTGCTAAACAAGAGAGAGCAAGAGCTACTTGTTTTACAAGAAAAGCTTGAAAGCAAGGAATTTGTGAGTTTTTTTTAGTCTTAATATCATTTATTTTATTCTTCATATCCTTCTTCTCTTTTGTCTACTTTTTTTCTTCTCATTTTATACTTTCCGCATGAAAGTGCAGGTTGAAATGCAAAAAGTTATTGCTAATCAGGAGGCTGTTCTGAGAACAAAGAGGTTGGAGTTTGAGTCTGAGCTGGAGATGAGACGCAAGTTGGTGGAAGATGAAATTGAGGCAAAGAGGCGAGCCTGGGAATTGAGGGAAATTGATCTACATCAGCGGGAAGATCTGCTGTTGGAAAAAGAACACGACTTGGAAGTTTTGTCAAGGGCATTGGAGGATAAGGAGAAGGATGTGAAGGATAAGATGAATAATCTAGTTGATAAAGAAAGAAGCCTAAGTGTTGCCCAGGAGGATCATGAGTCAATGAGATCACTTTTAGAGCATGAAAAAGAAGAAAATAACAAGATGAAGTTGGAACTTCAGAAATCGTTGGCTGCTTTGGACGACAAAAGGAAACAAGTTAACTGTGCAAAGGAGAAGCTAGAAACAATGAAAAGTGAAACAGATGAACTGTCTGCTTTGGAGATGAAACTTAAAGAAGAGGTTGATGTTGTCAGGACTCAAAAATTGGAACTTATGGCTGAAGAAGACAGATTGAAGGTAGAGAAGGCTAAGTTTGAAGCTGAGTGGGAGTTGATTGATGAGAAAAGAGAAGAATTAAGGAAGCAAGCGGAACATGTAGACAAGGAGAGAGAGGCCATTTCTAGGTTACTCAGGGATGAGCGTGAAAATTTAAAACAAGAAAAGGAAGCAATGCGGCAACAGCATAAGTGTGGTGTGGAGTCATTTAATCGGGATCGGGAAGAGTTCATGAATAAGATGCTGCAGGAGCGTTCTGAGTGGTTCAACAAAATACAGAAGGAACATGAAGATTTCTTGACGGGCATTGAGATGCAGAAAAAAGAGCTGGGGAACAGTGTTGAGAAAAGGCGAGAAGAGGTGGAGAGCTATTTAAGAGGAAGAGATAGCCTTCGAGATAGAAAAGAGTAATGAACTTCACCTCATAAACTCTCTAAGAGAAAAAGCTTTTCAAGAGTTGGAGCAGGTTGCTTTGGAAATGAAGAAGCTTGGTAATGCAAGAATGGAGGTAAACTTTGAGAGGGAGCAAAGGGACAGAGAATGGAGTGTGCTGAATAAGTCGATTGAAGAACTTAAAGATCAGACTGAGAAATTAGAAAAACAGAGGGAATTGTTACGTGTAGAGAGAGAAGAAGTTGGTGCTCAGGTGGAATACCTAAACAAGCTGGAAGATCTGAAACTGGCCTTGGACAACATGGAAGTGGCTGAGATGCAGCTTTCGAATATAGAAACTAGCCAGCGGAAACTTTTGTCCATGAAAAGCTTGAAGCACAATACTTCTCTAAACCAAGATACATGTTTAATTTCAGATGAAAGGATGTACTTCGGTAGTAATGTAGGTGGACCGGATTTGCACTTGAAACAAAAATCTTCTGTAACTTCATCATTTAACTCTGCACGTCCCTCTTGGATAAAACGGTGCACTAATTTGATATTCAAAAATTCTTCTGAGAAGTCTACAGGTGATGGGAAGTCTCTGATACCCGAACTTGTAAAGGTGGCAAAATCTGCTGACAATTTAGATTCCTCCAATGGATATCGTTTGCATAAGTCCAAGTCATCGGAAGATTTTGGCAATAGAGAGCGACTTGTCTTTTCTGAACCAAAGGTGACACTTGAAGTGCCACAAGAAGATGAAATTGCCAAGGGGGTATGTTCGAGAGAATCTCAAATCAAAGAAGATGTGAATGAGGTGACGACTGAATTGATCACCGAAGAACAAATTCAGCATGGAAGAAAAAGAAGAGTGGACTCTGATTCGGTCAGTTCACTGCCTGAACAACAAAAGAAGAATAAAAAAAGGATGCCGCTTAAGAAAGTTACTGTAGATTCGTCTGATGTGGCCATAGACAACAGAACCCAGGAAAGTATGCTGGATGATCAAATTCGTCAGAAAGAAACTAAAAGGGATGCTGAAGATACCAATGTATTGGTTGTTGACAAATTCATCAAGATTCCAGAAGCTTGTGACATAACTGAACTACAGAATGTTTCCGGTCAAGACGTCCCAGAGTTCCATCAACCCACTGAACAGGTACCTATAGAAGATATTACTGACGATGGAGAAACAAATGGTAATGCAACTTCAAGAAATGTGGAAAATTACGTGTCACGCTGTCATTTTGGGGTATCTGGTATGGAACCATCAAAAGTTTCTGAAGAGGTGCTTCAGAAAAGTGTTGAACACACTAGTGGGTATTCTCAGGTAAGTTTAATACATCCAGTGTCACTGTTTACATTGCGCTGAATGTTTTTATGAAGATATCAAATGCATGTATTCTTTTCCTCCAATGATGGAACATCTGGTTTTCTGCTCTTGAAATTTTAGCTGACGGAAATTTACCTTGAATATTTCAACTTTCTATTGAATGAGATTTTCTTGTTGGTCTTCATGTTTATTTTATGCCGCTGCTCGTATTATGATAAAAAAAATCATGCTTTTGGATGGCCGGTTAGGAAAGAGGGCATACGAATTGTTGATATGGCAGCTGTTACCTTTGGTATCTGAGAATATGTACCAGTATGATATGCTCCATTACCTGGGGTTATTAGGATGGGACATTCTTAGTTCTTGGTTTTCTTCGTATCTGCATTTTCTCTTTTGTGGTCAATCGGAGCAACTCTTTCTTCCTCCATTTGCGGACTATGAACTTTACCATTTCTGTTTTGCAGTCTCAAAAAGATGAACTCAACAAGGCAATCGAGGCTCCCGATGGTCCTGTTGGCAAGGTTGTTGATAATGTTGGAGCAAGGACAAGGTCTAAACAGAAGTTGTAGAATTGTAGATGTTGCAGTAAATAGATGATCTCTAGGTCAATTACAGCTATATGCAGTCAAGCAGCAGCCTAGTAGGTCTAGGTTGCTGGGAGTGTTGACTACTTTTGGGGCGGCTCAGTAGTTGTGCCTGCTGACTTCTTGGAGTCTATAGTCTCAATATGTAACCAAATTAACTCAGTGTGTGTCAGGTTTTATTGTTTTGGGCCGTCTCCAATCACTCTACACTATATTTTTACACCAAACTTTTATTTATTTATTTATAAAAATTAAAATAAATTTATTATTCTTAATTAATTAATTAAATTTAAATTTATGTACCTTTTATTTTAAATATAAATTTTATTCTTAACATACTTTATTAATAAATTTATAACACTTATAAATAAATATTAAAAATAAATTTAATATTATATTCATGTCATTTTAAATATCTCAATGAAACTTTTGTAATGATATTTTGTGTGTAAAGTAATGTAAATTTTAAATTTAATTATTTAGTAAATTATATAGATAAATTAAATTATGAGAAGTAAATAAAACTAATATGTTAAAAAGAAAATAAATAAACTTATATTTTTACCACTTTTGTTGCATAAATAGTAATATATTAAATTTGATATATTATTATTTATTATATTATTTTAATATTTAATTTTGGTGTCTTTTTTAAAATAAATTTATTTCATCAAAATATCAAATTTAGTGTTTTGATGCCTTAAAAGAGTTTTGAGAATAGATAATCTAATCCCTTCGTCTACCCAGCGTGAGCTTACCACAACCAAATATATTGTACAGATCCCAACTCATGCTGACGTGTTTTTGTTCTGATCTTTAGGGCGATGACTACTTAGTATGGCAAGCTGGGTTACTTTGATAAGTATCCTTATCTTAATATAACAAAGCGGCGGAAGTTAGTTTAGTTACAAGGAGTATTCTGATGAAAGTGTGGTTTGTCTTTTATGGTTTTTCCCGACAAGCTGACGTCACATCAACCTCTAGTTTAGTAAAAGCTTACCTGTCGATGTGTCAAGCTGTTATGAGTTGGAAAAGAATACAGAATTGTGTACACAGATTTCTGTTTTCGTGTGCTACGCCGCTTAAGACTATTCATCCAATCCAAAAATATCTGACAATTTATTTATTTTCTAATTATAAATTATAATTATAATTTTATCGATATATATATATGTATACAACCTGAACAATGATTTTAATATAATGACTTTCAAATTTATACATTAGGCTAATTCCATTCCTTTTTTTTTATTTTTTTAGGGAGACTAATTTTGTGAAACGACATTAGACAGTCCATACGTATATAATAAGATAGTCCGTTTCTTTTAAATTTGAGCTTGAGTTTGAATCTCAAACTCGAGTCAGATTTTTTGGTTCAAATTGAGTTTAGACGGTTTCAGCATAAAACTTAATTTAATTTTAAAAATGAAATTGTTTGTTTAAAAT
>JANITW010000234.1:60705869-60717863 GCA_027564335.1 Erythroxylum williamsii | reverse complement strand
TCGACTTATCGGTGCTGAATGCGTGTAAGTCGACTTACTCATTGTACAAGTCGACTTGTACACAACTTACACTTACACTTATAACATTAAAACTTTAATTCAATCAATCCTATATCATTTATCTTTCTAATATCAACATAATAATTAACTCCACAAACTTTCCTAAAGACCTCATAATTAATGTAAATCAGGCTTATTTATCAAGAAAAAATTTAGGGCCAACAGAGAACCCTAAAATTTCAAACTGTATGAATTCATTGTTGAAACAAAGGGCGAAGGATCATCGTTATCAACTTCATAAATACTATAACTCTTTTCCTTTAGATGAGGAGGCAAGGAGCCATGTTCTAGAATATGTAACTTTAGAAAATTGGAGTGAAATGTGTGATTATTGAGCCTCTCTGAAGGTTAAGGTTTTTCTTTCTCTTCATATTTCCTTCCATTAATTTTGTTTTTGCATTTAATGACTATTTCTTTTCTTTATTTAGGAAAAGTATAAAAAAACCAAGGTTAATAGAACAAAAATGAAAACTCCTCATAACCTTAACTCCAAATCATTTGTTTTCGTACAACAAGAATTTGTAAATTCTTTGTGTATAAGTTATTATTATATTAGTTAATACAATATAGTCTATTGTGTTTCAATTTTTTTAATTCATATAACAGAGTCATACTCAACTACATGGATAAGAGTGTGATAGGGTCACACTCTACAAACTGACACACTACAAAGAAGTTGAAGGCTAGACGTTTGAAGAGGCGCACAATAATTATGTAAGCTTAAAAATTTTAATTTTAGAGTTTATTTATTTATATAATACTAACTCATAATATTTGAACTACATCTTGATTTTGTGTTTTAAATTGTAGGACAAGATGCAGGAGTTGTTGCAGAGATCATTATCTGACAAGAATGAGCCTAATATAGATGACATTTGAAACAACGTCTTTAGTACAAAATCAGGGTATATCAAAGGTCTTGGGTATGGCCCTAAGCTAATTGGTTCATTATTATCACGACCAGCATATATAACGACGCTTCAAGAGGAGAACCTGTTGCTTAAGGCTTAGTTACAATATAATGAAGAAAAGTTAGATCGTAATAAAGAAAAATTACGACATAATGAGAAAAAATTAGACCGTATTGAAAGAGTCTTGACCAAGCGTAAAAAGATAGTCAAACAAATAATTAGGTCAAAGTATGTAAGTAGTAGTGATGATGAGGAGTCTTAGTTTGTACATAATTTTAATGAGGAGTCTTAGCTTGTCCATAATTTTTTCTTAAATTTTGTAATTAACATTTAATTACATTTTTATAAAATGCATTTCATTTTTAATTATGAAACATTTTTATTTTATTTTAATTAATTATTATTTAAATAATGTCGCCACTAATAATTACAAAATGTGACTCAATTATAATTCAAATCATGTTAAAAACAATAACTAGAATTAAAAATTTTATTAATAATTATAATTAAATATTAAATTGGTAATGGGGAATTAAAATTAAAAATAAAAATTGTCACTAAAAGTTTTTAGCTATAAATATAAAATAGTCACCAAATATTTTTTTCTATATTTCCCAAAATGTCTCTAATAACCTTTAGCTACGCTTCAAAAAATGTAGCTAAACATATTTTGCTATGCAAATTAATCTTCGGTAAACATTATTACCTAGGCCTACATTAATAAAGCTAATTGCCTTTATCCATCAAAATAACATGTCAGAATACGTTATTTGGGACATTTTTTCCTCTCCTCGCCTATTCCTTATTACGATGAAGGAGTGACTGTAGCAAAATTTGTTAGGTGACGATTTCATGAAAATGTCATAGATAATTTTTTGCTACTGGGCTTTGGCAACTAATGGTTCGACGATTGTTTCCCATTGCAAAATAGTTTTTGTGACAATTTGTTGTCTTTTAACGATGAAATATTTCGTTGTCAAAACCCTTCTATGTTGTAGTGAATTGAATATAAAGACACAATATTATCCCCATATTTGTTATCGTGTGTGTAACTTATTGCTAATTTGCAAGAGCATTTCACTTTGCAACAAATCTTCCTTACCAAGTCTACTCCCATTATTTGCAAGTGCATTTCTAATTTTTCAATGGTTTAACTCAAGTAGAAGGTTTTATGGCCATAATCAGTAAGGTTTGGGATTGAGAGGCATTTGGGTACAAAGCTTTTCAACTTATGCAAAAATTGAAGTTAGCCAAAATAACTATCAAGCAATTTAACAAAGAATGTGTTCAGGACTTAAAAGAGTTGAGTACAGGTTCAACAGTAGTGTTATATGGATCCACACAATGCTAGATTAAGGACTCTTGAAGTAGATCGATTAAAGAATTACCAAGAATCGTTAAGATTGTAGAGTTCAATTAACAAATAGAAAGCAAGATAGACATAACTTAAAGAAGGGGATATCAATTCTAATTTTTTTAGGCATTTTTGTTGGCTCGGAGGAATACTAATACTATCACTAAATTGAAAGATGAGGTGGGTAACATGATATCTAAGTAGCAGGATATCTCTAACCACATTTAAGGCTGCTTTCTCAATTTAATGAGGAGCACTGAAGTTCAGCAGAGTGAAATTGGGGTTGGCAATGTTCTAGAGTTTTGTCCAAACTAGTCGCTTTTGGTGATGCTCAAAGTCCCTTACACTACTTAACATGTGAAAAAGGTTTTGTTTTGACTATATAGTTTGAAAGCGCCTTTTTAGACCCCGAACATTTTTTAGACGTTAGAACTATTGAATGAGAAATTTTGGTGATTAGTCATAAGGAAAGAACAAATGAATGAAAATTCTTGAATTAGAAATGATAGACAAGATTAAAGTAGTAAATGAGAAGTGTGGATAGATTCATGATTTGTTTTGATATTTTTGGTGGATGAGAGATTTTGAAATAGGAAGAATTAAGGTGAAAGAAGTAAAATGAAAGAAAAAATGAAGTTAAATATGTGTAGTAAGTTGATGAAGAATATATGCATATGTATATGTTCTGTTATTAGTATTCATAATTAATCATGGACCATATTTTCTTATGGACAATATTGATTTGAAATGAAGTTGAGAATGAGGAGTAAATGAAGTAGAAAAGGTAATTTTGGTATGAGTTGTGTTAAGGAAAGATTTGGAAACAAAATTGGTAGTTGATATGGAAAATGTTCACGGAGTATGCTTTAGTCTTTTAGCCACAACTTTTTCTCTAGTTATCCAAATGATATTATTATTATTTTGTATTAAACTAGAAACATATGGGTACATTTCCTGTGAAGACATCAAATTTAAATTCTATCTTTAAAATTCTCAAAATTTGTCATGAAATTGAGAACTGGGTGTAGTATATTGGTGGATGAATGTAAAATTTGTGTTCTAAATTTAAGGAAAATTCTGGATTGATCTAAGCTGAATTATAGAAAGATGCCTTCTAGAAAATTCTAGATTATCTTTCCATCTTTCCAACGGTATATAGAATGAGAATTTTGGACATTGGAGTTGAAAGTTATGATCCTTTTAATTGGAGATGTTCAGGAGTATAAAAATGTATCATCTGTGATGACGTCATATCATCTGTAAAATGTATTGTCTAATGACATCATATCGTATGTAAAATGTATCATCTTTGATGACATCATATCGTCTGTGGTGACATCATATCGTCTGTGTTTGACTTTCTGCTTCTTCTATGTTTCACCTTCTATATACTATTATCTATACCTATCGTCTGTACATTTTTTGACCCTTCAGACGATAGAATTTATCTTTGAGGTCTTCATGAAAGTTGTAGATCTTGAAGTTCTCTTTTAAATCATCTAAAGAATGCATCAATCTGATATCTTTAGGGAAATTTATAATAATTTTCCCGATTCATCTGCTTTTTCCCATTCGTTTGCCTTTTCATTTGGTTTCATCTATACCTATCGTCTGCTCCATTTTTAACCCTTTAGACGATAGAATCTGTCTTCTAGATCTTCAGGAAAGTTGTATACCTTGAATTTCTCTTTCAAACCATCTAAATAACACCCCAATCCAATATTTTTAGAGAATGTTATGGCAATTTTCCCTATTCATCTACTTTTTCCCATTCGTTTGCTTTTTCATTTGATTTAGTCTGTACCTATCGTCTGCTCCATTTTTGACTCTTTATACGGTAGAATATGTCTTTGAAGTCTTCAGTAACATTGTATATCTTGAAGTCCTCTTTCAAACAAGCTAAAGAACTCCCTAATCCAATATCTGTAGGGAAAGTTATGACAATTTTTTCCATTCATCTACTTTTTCTCATTCATCTGCTTTTTCATACAGTTCATCTGTTCCTATCGTCTGCTCCATTTTTGACCATCTAGACGATATAATCTGTCTTCTAGGTCTGCATGAAAGTTTTAGATCTTGAAGTTCTATTTCAACCCATATAAACAACTCTGCAATTCAATATCTTTAGGAAAAGTTATGACAATTTTCCCCATTCGTTAGCTTTTTCATTTGGTTTCGTCTGTACTTATCGTCTACTCCATTTTTGACCCTTTAGACGATAGAATCTATCTTTGAGACCTTCAAGAAAGTTTTATATGTTGAATTCCTCTTTCAAAAAATATAAAGAAATTCTAAATCCAATATCTTTAAGGAAATTTATGGCAATTTTCTCCATTCATCTGCTTTTTCCCATTCGTCTATTTTTTCATTTGGTTTGTTTGTACCTATCGTTTGCTCCATTTTTGACCCTTTAGACAATAGAATCTATCTTTGAAATCTTCATGAAAGTTGTATATCTTGAAGTTCTATTTCAATTCATCTAAAGAAAACCCTAATATGATATCTTTAGGAAAAGTTATAGCAATTTTTCCTATTCTTCTGCTTTTTCCCATTCATCTGCTTTTTTATTTGGTTTCATCTATACCTGTTATCTGCTACATTTTTGACCCTCCAGATAATAGAATTTGTCTTTAAGGTCTTCTTAAAAGTTTTATATTTCAAATTACTCTTTGAAACTGTCCTAAGATGATCTTAATCCGACACCTGTAGAAAGAGTTATTCCATTTGTCCCTAGATAGGTTCAATATGATTAAGGACCAAATCATGTTTGATTCTTTCGGCCATAATTTTGTTATCCAACCTTCAAATGAAGTGATTCTTAAACCAATCGTTTCTTAACACATTTTTCTATCCCTAAATAGATTTTGATAGCATTTGGTATTTATTTGAAAAAAGATGTATTGGATCAAAGTAAAGGTATCGATTGGAAGAGTATGAATTAGATATTTTACTGAACATGCTTCAGTATGTTGATGATTTATGGATCGTTAAAGCTCCTAATAAGATGATTCTTGTTTCAAAATAAACTAGAGACATGGAGTTACAAATGGTATGAAGAAGTCAAAATCTAATTCAGTCTCTAAAACTTTCAAATTCTGGATGGAAGTTAAGTATAGCGTATTGTTTCAGTATAAAAACAATCCAACAATGTTTGGGTCAATACTTTTAGAATTCTGAACCAAATGGATTTATTTTAGTGTCACTAGAAACTTAAGACAATGGGGAACATTTTTCTACAAGAAAGTATTATGTTATAATGTTTAAGGGTCTTTTGGCAAGACACTTAAGCATAAAAGACATAAGGTATAAATGAAAGGGCAAATGAGACATTTCTCACTCATTAAGGGTATAATTGGAAGAAGAAGTGTTGTCTTGCATTTTAAGAAGAGAGCATAACAAAAATTGAAGAGAAAAAGAAGAGAGAATATCATGAAGAAGAGACAGAAATATGAAGAGAAGAAGAGAAGGAGAGAAAGAAGAGAAACAAGCTAGGGTTTAATTTTTCTTAGTCTTCAATGGAGATTTTGGAGCTGTTCAAGAAGCAAAAAAGATAGAGGAAGAGAAGAGCTTCTCTTTGAGTTAAAGATCTGCTCATTTGGTGAAGAATGAAGGTAAGATCATTTTGAAACTTTGAAAGGATTTTAGTTCACAAAGTTTAGAAAATGATTGGGTTTAAGGATTCTAGAATAAATTTTATTGATTTTGTATTGTGGAATTTTCTATTGGATTTCTATCGAATGAGACTTAGTTTGTTTTAGGGAACTAAGAGAATCCTACCCAAGAGTAAGGGGAAAGACAACCTTAACTTGGATCTTAACAAGGAAATGAGGTAGGTAATGTATTTACAATTATTGTGTGATTGGACAAATTCTTGCCTATGTGTGAATATGTGTTAAATTGTTTGAATTTGACTTGTTGAAAATACATGATGATTTTGATTTTGTTATATTATGGAAGAAGCATGATATGTTGATATAATTAAATTGTGATTTTGATCAATGTTATGCCATTGAATTGTATCGTGACATTTTGATTTGAATGGAAAAAAAAAAAGAAAGAAAATGAAAAGTATGAAAGTATTTCATTTTCATAAAATGATTTTGAGCATTGATTATGCACTTTGTTTGGGCGAGAGAGGAACCGTTTCATAGTTATGTGTACGTCGAGCTAAAGCCTTCTCCCAGCTGCCCACTTGTGGCCCACGAGATCTGAAAGATGGACTCGTTTTGTTCACGGAATAAACTTCGGTTTCTCTGTTTTGTTCATGGAACCCTCGAGCTATTTGTTGTGCATTGCATCTTTAGATGATTAAGAATGGTGCATAATTGAGTGCCATGTTTAATGGCTAAAGTTTATGCTGTGTGTTATAAGTTTGAGTTAAATTGATGAATGTTTAAATTGCTTGAATAAAGTATGAATGCTAGAAATATATATATACATATACTAACTTTGATCAATTGTCAATGACTATAAATATATTAGCCACTGAGCTGTATAGCTCACCCCACGCTTCCCTCCTTAGGTATAAAAGGAGAAGATTAACGATCCTTGCAAAGCATTGGAATTTCAAGATAGTTAAAGAGTTTTGTAATAAAGTTAGTTCAGGAAATTTTGTAATTTAGAATCATATTAAACATAAGCATTCAATTGTATCATCTGTATTTTGTATTTTGTATCTTGTAATAAGCCAAAGGGGTGTTTTTTTAAAATGTTAAGATATTATGAAAATAAGCATTATGTTATGTAATGAGCCCAAGTGATTACTGAAACTCTGATGTGTTCAATAATATTTGCATTTTTGTTACTAAGATTGTTTAAAAAAATTGGGCCGATTTGATTATCGATTTTTCCATATATGCGTAAATTATTTAAGAAAATTTGCAATAAGATTTGACCGTTAAATGTCTTCGAATGCTAGGCTTTGGGAGCAGGGTCCAGCATGCCCGGTCTTGATAAATATTCTGAGGGTTTTTTCAAGAAACTTAGGACATCACAAGCCCTCTTTTAACCAATGTGGTGCTAGAGTTCTTTTCTTCTGGCTAATTACTAAAAGAGTTCAACCATACTTTCATTTATCTAGTTCCTAAGATGGATAGGCCCGTGATGATTATAGAATACCGCCTAATTTCTTATCGTTCAATTGTCTATAAAATTATCGCTACATTACTAGCAGATAGATTGAAAGTAGTGTTGTCATAGATGGTCAATTTGGCATAAGGTGCTTTTTCGCCATTAAGAAGCAACAGTTACAATATACTAATTCTTCAAGAGTTGTTGGCGGAGTATCATACTAGGAAGTACATTAAGAGTTGTGCATTGAATCTTGAATTATATAAAGCTTATGATATTATTAGTTGGGAATATTTAAACGCTTGTTTAAAAGCCATCAGCTTACCTAATTGATCAGCAATGTATACAAACTACGTCGATGAGTGTGTTAGTGAATAGGATTCCTACGAGATCTTTTTTTAATACTAGAGGGATTAGGTAAGGGGATCCACTTTCCCCTTACCAATTTGCTTTAGCTATGGAGGGATTTTCAAGATTTGTTTCTAAACTTGTGGATAGCAATGGTTTGTTTCAATACCATTTTAAATGTAGGGATCTCAAAATGTCACACTTGCTCCATATTGATGATGTTATTCTATTTTGCAAGGATGAACCTCAAGTTATTATGATGATGATGAACATGGTATGCACATTTTCTGGTTAGTAGGGTATGAAGATAAATGAGCAGAAGAGTGGCGTATATATGTCCTCCAATCTTAGGAATCTTGAATAGATAAGCAGTGTGGTGGCGATTACACTACAGGAAACTCCTTTTCACTATTTGGGGGCTCCTATTATTTCGGGTAAGTCTAAGTATTCAAATTTTGTTCCTTTATTAAAAAACTATAATCTAGAATATTTGCTTGGCAGAACAAATTCTTGCCATTAGTTGCTAAAGTCATCCTTATTACTTATATTTTGAATAGTATGCATGTCCACTGAGCAGCTCATATGGTAATCCCAAAGAGAATGATCAAGGAAATGGAGAGGTTACTAAAATCATTCCTATGGTATGGTAAAAAAAATGGAAAAGGGGTCAAAGTGAAGTGGAGTGAAATTATTCTTCCAAAGAAGCATAGGGGATTAGGGGTCATTTCAACTACTCAAATGCAATAAGTTCTGCTACTTACCACAAGAGTAAAGGCATTTAGTGACAATTTTTGTGACTAATTATTGTTTCATCACAAATACGAAGTTTTTTGTGACAAGATAATTGATTGACACTATTGTTCGGATTAACTGTGATGATTTATTTTTTGTCACTAATATAATAGTAATTGTGATAATTTAGTATCTTTCACAATTAAGTTGTCACTATTAATATATTAATAATGACAACTTTTCTTTTATCACTAAATTTTTTCATTAAAAGCCTATGCAATTTGGTGTCAAAATAATTTTGGCAAGAATAAATTGTAATTGTGACAAAATATATGTTAGTAATAATATTTTCTATTTGTTGTGACTAAACATAGTTTGACCACTAACATTTTTTCTTTTTGTTACGAAATGGTTAATTGTGGTACAATATTTTACTTATTGTAACAAAAAAATGACAAAATTCAATTAATTAGTGTCGACTTTTTATTGTCACGATAACCGAACTATAACTACGGTTACAACTATTAGTAATTTAGGGACTAAATATTTTTTTCATCACAAATACGATATTTTTAATGTCAAGACAATTTATTAACGCTATTGTTTGGATTATCTGTGATGATTTATATTTTTTCACTAATATAATGGTAATTGTGACAACTTAGTATTTTTCATAGTTAAATTGTCACTATTAATCTATTAATAGGTCACTATTAATATATTAATAGTGTTAAAATTTATTTTATCACTAAATTTTGTCACTAAAAGCCTATGAAATTTAGTGTCAAAATAATTTTGACGAAAATTAATTGTAATTGTGATAAAACATATGTTGTTAACTAATATTTTCTTTTTAATGTAACAAAACATAGTTTGGTCACTCTTTTTTTTTTCTTGTTGTGATGAAACAATTTATCTTCACACAATATGTTACTTGTTGTGACGAAAACTTTTATCAATAAATATTCAACTAATTAGTGTCTACTTAATATTGCTACCATCACCAAACTATAACTATAGTCACTATCATTTGTAATTTAGTGACAATTTTTTGTTGCTGAAGTATTATTTTGTCACAGATACGAGATTTGTTATGACAAAACAATTGATTGATAATATTGTTTGGATTAACTGTGATGATTTTTTTGTATTACTAATAGAATGGGAATTGTGATAATTTAGTATCTTCACAATTAAATTGTCACTATTAATATATTAATATTCAAACTAAATATATTGATAATCCAAAAGTAATATTTTACATATCATAGATATTTGTTATACATAACTTTGAAGGGAAGAGAGAGCAGGATGACGATGAACTGATAATGATTTAGATATTTGGGCCTGGACAAGCTTCGAGTCAAACTAGCATATTTTTTTCTTGTTATAATTCCTATTGACAATCGATTTGTTTGAGTTTGTTTAAATTAAAATTTTATCTTAAATTTTAAATTTTAAAATTAATTTAATTTATTAATTTCAAACAATACTCGACTAATTTATTACAATTAGTATGACTTTAAAATTTGTTAAGTCCAAATTTAAGTTAATCAAATTATATTTAATTTATTAAATTTGTTTAGAGTATTTATTTTCAAAATATTAAATTATAAAAATAATAATCAAATTTTAATATGTCGTTAATTGAGCAACTGCTTTCCAATTTCACGTTTTTTGTTCAAGAAACAACTTGTCAACCCATGGTTTGCTTATGGAGAAGTAAAGGAATGAAAACAACCAAGTCTTTTGCCATTTTGAATCGATCCCTCTGAAACTTTAAGCTACTTCCATGGAGACTTGAAGTTTCAAGAACAATTTATGGAGCTATTAGGGAAGGTTAGCAAATTGTATAGGATATCCAATGCTCGTTTTGGTTCAGATAAGATCAACTACTCCAATCCATACCTATGAATAGTTTACCGACTTCTTTTTTTTATCTATACATCAATTTACTTAGTCTTGATGTGTCATCTAGAATGGGAGATGTTAGTTTTTTCGTGGGTGATGAAAAGGAGGAATTGAAGTCTTTTGATTTATTCAATTCTTAAGTTTGTTCTAATAATCAGTTGTAGCAATCTAAAGAAAAACATAATATTGCTGCAGCAATCACTGAGGTTAGTACTATTTAGTGTTAGTATTTTGAAGTTGAAACAAAGAGCTATTCCTTAACCAATTATCGAACCAAAATGAGGTTTTTCCACATTCTCAATTACGTAAAAGAGTGAATGGAGCCATCGGATTCCAAATACACCTACCTTTGAGAAAGAGTGAATGGAGCCATAGGATTCACATTAACTTCCAAATACACCTGCCTATGTACAACGTTGGAATACAACCATACAAAATCAGCTCTCCAATTATCCCACCACACCACAACTTACTAGATTCATTTTAACCACAGTAAGGCAGAAAATACAATCCAATATGCTGTCAACACAAACATAAGCAGCTGGTATTTGAAATAGGCAGAAAATACAATTCAATTCTTGGTATTTGAAATGAAAGGTTTGATTTATCCTACAACTAACTTCACCTCAGGTTCTCCTGCTGGCCTTAAGGGATCAAGATGACTATACTAATGAAGTTCCATGTGCATACCTTCCAATTCCGTAGCTGCAGATTGTATGCAATGTGCATACCTTCAGCTTCTCCAAGTATTCATTCAGCACAACTCTGCAGATTGTATGCAATATGTATTCCTTCAGCTTCTCTGAGTATTCATTCAGCCCTATATATATGATTTATTATATAGTTTGTAGCATATGAACATGAAAAGTTAAAAAGAAAAAAAACTACATTAGAATAGCTGATAATTTTGAAGATGTCGAGGACATAGAATATCAATTATTTTTTAAGCCCAAGTACTAGGTACTGTTGCAACTTCAAGAGGAAACACCTAAGATTGAAGCCTCAATGCTGAAAGTATTAGATAATATTAATAAAAATTGAATATCATCTCACACCAGGTTCACTGAGCGAGGAATCCAGAGTAAGTTAAAAACCTGACCACTATTGTCGTTATAAGTTACATTGTACCAGATGCTCATATTGAAGGTATTTTGGTCAGTGTTTAAGAAATCATAGGCTGCAAGAAATTGAAATCATTCTGATAAAGGATGCAATTATAGATCACAGGAATCCGGATAACAAGTTAAGGAAGGTCCACTTGCTAGTATCTCATTGATCTTCCCCTCTGAATTTCCTTGGCGATAACCTTTGTAAAGTTTTTCATTGACCTTTGTAGAACTATTTTGCCACAAATTTAAGCCTTCAACACATATTAACTCCACATTTAAAGAACAAAGTAAAAAGCCAAAGCTTTAGAATTTCACAAGCAAATAATCTTCCACAGAAACAAAAATATGATTTTGAGTGTGACATTTAACATTTTTATTCTTCATCACAAGAAGTTCGTAAAATATAAGTTACCTGAAAAGTGACACAATGTATGATGATGTTAGCAAACAGTATTACAAATAATTTGAGTTTCACTGCAAGCCCATCTGCTTATGGAGA
>JANITW010000234.1:60689757-60701480 GCA_027564335.1 Erythroxylum williamsii | reverse complement strand
CAGAGCCGCGATCAAATTGGCGCCGTTGCCGGGGAACCAAGTAATTGGTTTACCATCGGATAGCCATTGTCATTCTTTTGACTTGTCGTTGATAATAGGAATCATTGTTTTTGCTTGCATTTAGTATAGTTTGATTTTTACACTTGTTGATAGTATAGGTTTGATTTCCCTTCGCATACGCATACTTCATACTTTGATTTTTATTTCATACTTCACACATTTTTCACACATACATTCTCATTCATACACTCATACATTCATACTCTCACATTCATCGCATTTCACTTTTATTTGACTTTGTGTGACTGTGAGCATTTTTGATACCATTCTTTAGTTTGTGGATTGTTTTTGGTGCATGCCCAGGAGAGGTAGACTTGTTCATTTCCATCCCGAAATTGAGAGACATTTAACTTCAAAATAACTATCAAACAATTTAGCAAAGAATGTGTTCAGGACTTGAAAGAGTTGAGTAAGCTTGATAGAGGTTCAGCAGTAGTGTTATATGGATCCACACAATGTTAGATTAAGGGCTCTTGAAGCTGATCGATTAAAGAATTACTAAGAAACGTTACGATTGCAGAGTTCAATTAATAAATAGAAAGCAAGACAGACATGACTTAAAGAAGGGGATATCAATTCTAATTTTTTTGGGCATCTTTGTTAGCTCGGAGGAATACTGATACTATCACTAAATTGAAGGATGAGGTGGGTAACATGATATCTAACCAGCAGGAGATCTCTAACCACATTCAAGGCTACTTTCTCAATTTAATGACGAGCACTAAAGTTCAGCAGAGTGAAATTGGGGTTAGCAATGTTTTGGAGTTCTGTCCAAACCAGTCACTCTTGGTGATGCTCAATGCCCCTTACACTGCTTAACAGGTGAAAAAGGTATTGTTTCGACTATATAGTTCGAAAGCGTTTGGTTTTGATAGGTATTCTGTGGGGTTTTTTTCAACAAACATGGGACATCACAGGCCCTCTCTTAACCGATGTGGTGTTGGAGTTCTTTTCTTCTGGCTCATTACTGAAGGAGTTCAACCATACTTTCATTTTTCGAGTTCCTAAGATGGACAGGCCCACGATGATTACAGAATATCGCCTAATTTCTTATTGTTCAAATGTCTATAAAATTATCACTACATTACTAGCAGATAGATTGAAAGTAGTGTTGTCAGAGATGGTCAATTTGGCATAAGGTGCTTTTTTGTCATTGAGAAGCATCAGTGACAATATACTAATTCTTAAGAGTTGTTGGGGGAGTATCATACTAGGAAGTATATTAAGAGTTGTGCATTGAATCTTGAATTATATAAATCTTATGATACTATTATTTGGGAATATTTGAAAGCTTGTTCAAAAGCCACCAGCTTACCTGATAGATCAGCAATGTATACAAACTACGTCGATGAGTGTGTTAGTGAATGGGATTCCTACGAGATCTTTTTTTAATACTAGAGGGATTAGACAAGGGGATGCACTTTCTCCTTACCAATTCGCTTTAGCTATGGAGGGATTTTCAATATTTGTTTCTAAACTTGTGGATAGCAATGGTTTGTTTCAATACCATCTTAAATGTAGGGATCTAAAAATGTCACACTTGTTCTATGCTGATGATGTTATTCTATTTTGCAAGGATGAACCTCAAATTATTATGATGATGATGAACATGGTATACACATTTACTGGTTGGTAGGGGATGAAGATAAATGAGCAGAAGAGTGGCATATATGTGTCCTGCAATCTTAGGAATCTTGAATAGATAAGCAGTGTGGTGGGGTTTGCACTACAGGAAACTCCTTTTCACTATTTGGGAGTTCTTATTATTTTGGGTAAGCCTAAGTATTCAGATTTTGTTCCTTTGTTAAAAAAAACTAAAATCTAGAATCTTTGCTTGGCAGAACAAATCCTTGTCATTAGTTACTAAGGTCATCCTCATTACTCATATTTTGAATAATATGCATGTCCACTGGGCAGCTCATATGGTAATTCCAAAGAGAATGATCAAGGAAATGGAGAGGTTACTAAAATCATTCCTATGGTATGGCAAAACAAAAAATAGAAAAGAGGTCAAAGTGAAGTGGAGTGAAATTATTCTTCCAAAGAAGCATAGGGGATTAGGGGTCATTTCGACTACTCAAATGCAACAAGTTTTGCTATTAAGAAGGATTTGGAGATTATTTGTAGATAAGGAAGCTTTGAGGGGAAAATGGGTACAGACTTATCATCTTAAATCTCAAAATTTTTGGTATCTCCAATAAAACCGTGAATATTCATAGATTTTTAAGAGCATGTTGAACCTTAGGGAGCAAATTTATCCTTGTGTGAAGTATAGAGTAGGGGATGGAGAAGACATGTAGCTGTGGTATGATAACTAGACTGAGTTCAGCCCTCTTCGACTACGTAATGACTTACAAGTGTTAAGGAGTAGGATTCCTAAGGAGGCTAAAGTTGGATGGTTCATCTAAGAAAAGGATAAGATCTGTAATATTAGGCATTTTCATTTACTGGAGAAATACTTACCTGAGTTGCCTACCGTATGAAGGAAGGACAAGTTGATATGGACTTTACATGCTAGTGGGATATTCAATAACAAATCGGCTCATAATCTACTGTTGGCACCAATGGAGTCAGTCCCGTGCGTAGAAACTGTATGGAAGCAAGTGTTGAGTCCTAAAACTGCCATTTTCTTGTGGTTAATTATGAAGAACATATTAAGAACTAAAATCGATGGTTTGGGAGTTACGATCCGCTATGTGTCTTATGTAAATAAGTAAATGAGAGTAAAAATCATCTTTTCTTTTAAGTGTAGTTATAGCAAAGCTGTGTAGAGAAGAATTTTGAACATGATTCCACTTCCAAGGTTCTCTTTTGATTGAAATGACATTGAAATCTATTCTTTCAATACTCCAACTCGTAGGGACTAATCGTCAAGACTTCTTTTCAGATAATGATTTATTATAACTGGCGGGAAAGAAATAGAAGAATCTGCAATTCAATGTAATCCTGATACTCGTGGAAGGTACGGACTGACTTGAAAAGAACAATTAGCTTCACCGCTGGATTGTCAGAGATTGAATTTTCTTGCTATTCCGTTCTGTTTGCCAGTGAAGAAGTGTCGAATCAGGTGACTTATTGACACATGTCCTGACAAATGCATGTTAAGTGGATTACCTTTCGGCTTCTCTCAGAACCAGAAAAGTCAAAACTCCTGCGAACTTGCGCTGCAAGAACAATGATCTTTTTGAGTCTTTGACGAGAATTACTTATGTGTCAGAGACAGTTCAGCAATCTTGACTTGTAGAAGGAAACTTTCAGAGTTGATCAGATCCATCGTTATTGCTCTTTGTCCTAAAGCTTGTCATTTGTGATAATGTGTTCTAAATAGGTTGAAGTAGTTCTATCGATTTCACTAAAGCTAAATACTCACAAGCTTAGTTCCACAACTAGGTAGATCATTCATCATAAAGATGATCATCAAAATCTCAATTGGGCTTTTGAGTGTAGACCCCGTTGAGATTAGAGTATTAGTTTAATTTTCATCCTCGTGTATATTTGGCAATATTTATGTGCCATACTATCCTTTAAGACTTTCCTTAAGATACTCAAAATTAGAATTTAATTTTGTTACTTTTTATTTTTATAATTTTGTTAGAATTGGATAATAATTATTTTAAGATATAATATTTTTATAATACAAGGAACTTCCCTTTCATCCAATAAAATATGAAATTAATACATTTTGATCAATTAACCCACCTATTACATCAAAATTTAAGAAAATTAATAATGCAATAACTAGGTTAAAATCACTTTCAAATTCACATTAATACGTAGATCATTGAAGCTTCATAAATATACTTGATGACTTTTCCTCTTCTCCCACAAAATGCATGCATGGTAACCTTGCACATTGCCGTAAGCTTGTGTGCATCAGGAATCAAAAGCAACACACATACTCCATACGTCTACGTACAAACGTGTGTTTCAAAGATAATATCTTTGAAAAAAATATTGGTTGACGATTACAGCTATTTAGTACGGTGGAAATAAGTTTGTCATTAATGTTTTACTTTAAAAAATAAATAGATAAATAAACATTAATGTGGGTGACTCCACAGCACTATGTTTCTTAATTGTTTTCTCATCAACTACTTTCATAAAATCTACTTCACAACATCAGGCAGACGCTAAATCAGAATTTTTACTTGAAAGTCTAAATTAGAAATAAAATTTTGTTCAACAAATTATCCATTACAATCGTCATTGGAATTAAAAATAAATGCTGTTGAATTACATGTAATAAGCATATTTGGTGAGTGAGTAACTTTAGACGCTTTCAAAACGCTTGATGTTTCAGAGATTAAGTATTGTCTTCTGTAATTTAAGCTCCTATGTACCCTAAGGTTTGAACAACTTCGTGGCGAATTGCTTAATTTCAAAGCTTAAGTAAGCACTCAGATGAAAGGGAAGACCAATAAATAAACAAATCATGAAAGAAAGTACGTATCGGGGTTGATGAGATGGTCCATGTAGAAGCGCTGAGTCTGCCCTAACAGCTCTCCTCTATTCTCCTATTTGGAAGCACCGAATACGGCTTGTTCAAGTTACTTGAAACTTCTGATACAATCATTTTGTCGAGTTGTCTACAAACTTGATGTGTAAATTGACCTTGCATCGGCTGGTGACCCCCACAACCGGAGGTGATCACATACCAAATCCCTAATTTGGGTGGTTCGTGTAAGTGGTGAAAGACGCAGATGGGTTTGTTAACCCTATGTAGAAAACACACCGTATGGTTGTGAGATGGTTGCAAGAACGTCTTACCTTGCTATTACTAAAGTGTTGTTGGTTTGCTATTAAATATGGAACTTTATTTTTGTATATACTCCCATTTAATGAAATTACTTTTAATTTCTAAAAAAAGGCATATAAAAGATAAAAACAATGCTCGGGGCATATGGCCCGTACGTGAATGAAGACAAAAAGGTTATGGAAAAAACATCCTATAAATTGTTCAATCATTCAACAAGAAAATTTAAGAACAAAATCAATCTTCTATGACCATTCGAAAGGGACCCAATTGAGGATACTAGAATTTCTTGGTATGGGAACTGGGTGAGTAAGCAATGAGACATGTTCACATGACCCTCCTTGTCCCCATCTAGAGAAGCACAGCTCAGATGAAGCCATACCAGGTTGCTCCTTCAATGAGATAAACGTTAAACCAAAGAAGGAAAATAAAAGAATACAAAACAACACAATCCTATACCCTACCCTCTTCCAAACCCACTTTTATTGAAGAATTTTGGGCAGGTGTTCTATGTTCCCTTCAACATGCATGTGCTAGCTCATGTGAAACCCACATGACTCCCATACCCATTTAACCAATTTGTCAGCTCCTTCCCTTTCAATGTGAAAGCAACACCTTCTACTTCTAGCTAAACGAAATAGTCGTTGTTATTGCAAAGACTAACCAAAAACAATTATGATTATTTACAGCAGATAATTGATTGTGTCGAATAGAACATTATAACAAACACTTTCTTGTCACTGTCGTTGTGTTTATCAACAAGTTAGACACTTGACTTTGTTTAATGTCTGATTATGATGTCAACTTCCAAGTAACTGTTCTAACAAACTTTCTTAATCAATTCAATTCATGTCTAATTTCTTTCGGTATTTCAATGTAATCCCAATTAATTACTTGTTTTCTACTTTGTTATGTCATGACTGTTTTTCCCAAGATGAAAGGCGTTGATTTTCTTTTTAATTTTTTAACAACATTTGTTAATAATAAGATGATTTCTTTACTAACAAAGGACTAAATATAAAGTTTGAGATGTCTTTACAAAAAATTCATATTCCCTCTAACAATCTCAAATCCTGAAATTGAAAGTTAAATCGATTTAACTTAAACTTGTTTCACTGTTTAATTACACACAAGGACATGATGAAGTATCTTCATATTGTAAATTTTTATGGATTATACCTACTCCAATATTCCTCCTTAAGTATTATAAATTATTAATTGAATAAGGCTTGTTATATTTCAATGGTCAACTTGGTAGTACAACACAAACTTAAAAGACCAGAGACTATTTAATGGCACATGCCCAAAGTCAACAACACGGGAATCGACCATAATTCTCATTTCTAGTAATTAAGTATGTTCAAATTAATTCATAACACTAATTAAAATATATCAAACTCCTAATCACATGAAATGATCATGGGTAGTTTCGATAGGTACTCAGTCGCATGCCGCATATCAGGGAAAGACCAAAAACAATACTTTAATTCATATGTACAATTCATCTATCATACATAGAATTATATAGTATATAGTTTGAAGTTTATTAATTGTATATACTAATGTTTTTGGCTGAAAGTGTCCACTGGGGTGGTCTCTATCTCATACACATGACCGGAGGCACTCCAAAAGGATGCAATCGAATTAGTTAGCTTACTATGTGAGGTAATTTAATAATAAACAAGAAGTGGAGTGGTGTAAAAGGCATTATTATAAAAAGTAATTCTGTATTGAAGGAACTCAATCGTTGGTTATTTCTTACAAATAGGATTTCCAAAAATATTAAAATACTTTTCTTCTTATATACTTGAAATTCTCAGTAAATAGATAAATGGATAGACATTAGCCCGTTAGTCCACATACTTGAATTACAACACATAAAAATCAGATTTTCTTTGAACTCTAAAATCTCTTCTCTAATTTTGAACGGTGAATGACATGCAAATTTTAGGGGATTTCATACTCTGTTGAACTACCTTCCATTGCTTAATAATCTACAGAGTGGTAATGTCATTTCCTGGTCTTTAAACCAAAATGAGGTTTTCTCTAATAACTCTTGTTATTAACTATGTAGAGAAAAAAGGGCTGACGTGCCTTGATTCAATCTTTTAATGAGAAACAATGTTAGTCTCAAGAATTCTTTCATTACGTGGCTTGTAATGAAAACTAGATTTCGAACTAAGGGTCAATGGTATGATAATTTTGACACCATCTTGCTTACTTTGTGATATTGTTGTTAAAGACAGGGAACACTTATTTTTCCAATGTCCTTATGCTAAGGCAATTTGGAGTAAAATCTTGCATACCTCATAATCTTTCTAGTTAGAATTGAGAGCAGACATTAAATTGAGTCATAGCTAATTCAGAAAGGAGTAAACCCATTGATGTTCTATTCAAAGCAGCATATACAATTGTCATATACAACATATGGAAGGAACGACATAGTAGACAGTTTACTGATAAGAGGGTAAAGAAATACCTGCTTTATGGATAAAGTCATTAACAGCTCGCTTCTATGCTAAATATATGCAGGAATCTCTATCTATGGATTTGGAGAGAATCAATAAAATTTATTGATAAAGTCACTAAATTTTATGCAACTTTTTAACTTATATGCTTCTTTTACCCCACACAGCATGCTCTAACAATAATAATATTATATGTTCACAGTAGTAAATAAATTAGTCCCCTGCTCACACAGCTTGAACAACGTATCAAGTTCAGTACTAAAAACTTTATTAGGGTCGGTTGTGATTTGTGACACGAAATCATGGGGCTATGGAGGCAGAAATTAAGAAGTCGGCAAGTTTGTATGCGTCACTCTCTCTAACCATCAATCTCGCCTAGGGCCATTCTTGTGTCGTGTATTTTATTTGGCTATTTAAAACGAAAAACACATGTCAATCATATAATGATAATGAGAAGAAATTATATAATTGCAAATTGAATAATGGTTTGTTTTGCTATTAGATGTTCACACATAGTAAAGAAGTATTCAATAAGATTTCCGGGTTCCCATGCAACTTGTACAAGATAGAAGACTAGATCCACTGCTAATCCGTGTCTGGAACGAGGCCACTATCTACAATATTCTGGGAAGAAAAAAATAATTTCCAACCAAAAAATTTTTGGAAAAAAAATAATTGACATGACTCTGTTAAGATATGTTCACACTTGACACCAGACTATCGTCTATCGCTCATCGGGCTCACGGTCTTGAAGAGCATCAAACGATAGCCGAAAAACCCACTTGGTGTGGGAATTCTTTCTTAGAGATTTCAACAGCTGGTGGCTGCTTTGGCTTCGAGTGTTGGTGGTTGAATCCACGAATGTTTTCAACCGATCCATAGCTAAGTTCAGTGTTGCCTCGGACATATTAGCGAAGCATACTCGAAACCAACCTGGCTCGGTGCAATGGCAGGAAGAACCAGGAGAGATATTTAACTTGACATCGTAGACGATTCTCCTCCAGAGCTCCATCTCTGCTTCAAATGTGTTGGACTTCAACAGATGTTTCATGTTGACCCAACAGAACAAGCCTGCATTGCTCTTTAGGCAACTGATGCCAGCTTTTTCGAGGCCTTTGACGAGCTGCTTTTGTCTGTGTTTAAGCCTCTTTTGATTCTCGGAGATGTAGTTTTTGGTGAACTTTTTGTCAGATAGAAGAGCAGAGAGAAGGTACTGCGTTTGAGAAGAAACCAAACCGAAGCTAGACATCTTAGTTGCTGCTGATACTACCATCTCGTCGTTGGAATAAACTGCACCAACTCTAAAACCAGGGAGACCAAGATCTTTCGAGAGGCTGTACACAATGTGAACCCTGTTGCTAACTTCTGTGTTCTCACATTTTTTGTCCTTCAAAACCTCCATGATACTCACAAATCCTGGAGAGTTGAAGACCGTCCCGGAATAAATTTCATCGCTGATGAGATGAATACCTTTTGATGTTATGAAGCTTAGAAGAAGATTCAATTCACTACGGCTAATGGTAGTTCCCAGTGGATTCGAAGGGTTTGTCACCAACACACCCTTAACCTTTAGGTTACGATTTTGTGCATCTTGATAAGCTTGTTCAAGAGCTGGTGCAGTGATTTGGAAGTTATTTGAGCTTGTACACTGAATAGGAACAATCTCAACCCCGGTTCTCCACTTTAGATCACGATCAAATCTATAAAGACATATGAAAATAAGAAGAGAAACGTACATTTGATGCATAAATAACAGGTAACTTAGCTTGATAAACGACATGAAATATATATGAAAAAATAGAAAGTTAGCTACACGTACGTACCCAGGGTAGTATGGTGTAGGAAGAAGAATTGCATCTCCTTTTCCAGCGAGACAAAAGATGAGAGTCTCGTTAGCAGCAGTTGCACCGGCGGTGAGAACCAACTTGTTTTGATCAAAAGTTACTTTGTTTCCTCTTATCTCCGACATGAATTCAACCATTGCCTGAAAATAATTAAAAATCCAAACTTCATCAGTTAATACGAAAAACAAATCACGTCAATAAATTAACGCACAGAAATAAGAATAATTCACTTACTTTCTTGAAAGCAGGGAGGCCATGATAGTCTTGGAAGAGGGCAAGCTCTCTGAAAATGGATTGCCCGTCTTTCTTGAAACTAGCAGTGTCTTGATTATTGACAAGCCATGACTCAAGAAGATCGAAAGATAGCTGAAAAAGAATTTTACAAGCGTAAGTTAACTATTTAGTGCAAGGTACTTGTTGGTTTTTTTTTTAAAAAAAATTTGTAAGAAGACAAAAGGAATTCTAACCTGATTCTCTGCAAGTCCCATCTGGATGACGCCTGTTGGATTCTTAACCTCATCGTATGGGTTCTTCTCATATTCCTCCCATCCTGCGAAGTATAAAGAATCTTGACCATGAGTATTGCACATAGCTTTCTCAGACAACAATCCCATTTTGGCTTTCACTAACTCTTAACGAATAGTTATCACACAGAAAGCAAAAGAAAAAACTTCAGCCAGCGATTGGAGGATTTTAGAGTTGTTGAAAGAAATTTGTGTGTGAACAAGTGAAGTGGAAGCATTGAAGAGAGATTATTGGTTGGTGCAATGGGGAGGTCTTTAGCTAGGTTGCATGTATATATATACTAAGTGAGGGCAGCCAAAGACGGGTCGACAACTTAGGCAAATTTGATCTAGGGACAAGATTATTAATATTGCTTAATGATGTGTTTTATTACCAGACCAAATGTTAATTCTACGCGCTTTCTCCACCGCCCCAGACATCACATATTACCATGCAATAAACATCATTCCACAGTGATTAGACACTGAGATTCACTAATTTCCAAGTTCGCGTGGGGCTGAATGTAAGGCTATAGCTCTATTATTTATTGGATTTTGTTAATAAAAACTAAAAAGCTTCCAATAAATAAAAATGTAATACACAGAGACAGCAAATCTTATAGAAAAAAGCATAGAAAAAAAAAAACAGATGACCCACAAAAGTCTACGGTAACTTGGAAATCGAGACCCCATATGCTCCCTGATGGTATTGCCTCAATCCTAATCATGTCGGCCATATTCGCACTTCTGCAGCTTCGCCTTTAATATTTATTGTTTTCAGTTTCATTCTTTAGCAACATCAACTAACATTTCCAATCCTGTTCTTAACTTTTGATCATTTCTTTTGCTTTAAAAAACTGTGGAACCACTCCTTTTCTGATTTCATGCCGAGACTCTGGAACAAGATCGTTGGGGTGTATCGTTCTCAAACAGTAATTTTCTGATAAGTAGGAAGATAAGTTAATTAAAAAAAATTATTCAAAGCAGATTATATTAACATAAATAATTATTGATGCTATCAAATTATCGATCGGCCGTAAAACATATTTCTTCCCTGTAATGCTGTTAGAAGTTCAGCACTATCTGAGTCACTGTATTGGTCAAGTTAGAAAATTTTTTTCTATCAGGTGGTTTCCTAAACTTCATGGCTTTGTTATAAGGTTTTGGACAGCCATCAAATTTGACCGCACTCTCGAATGGTTGGGATTTAATTTGTTCATAAACAAACTAAGTTACAAAAGGGGTTAGCTTAAACGACTCAGTAAATTCGGTAAAGTAAAATTGGAAAAAGAAGTATGTCAAAGTAAATGCAGTTATTGCTACCGACATTCAACCAACGCCCGCACTTAGTTTCGGCCGCCTGATTCTCAGTGTGTACCGCATCTAAATAACAGGCAGTAATGATGATATAGGGAGTGAAGTCAATTGAAAGTAGGAAATTAAACAAAAGCCATAAACTTCACTAAAAAAAGGGTCCTTGTTATCATGCCCTTTTTAAACACGGATTAAACTAATTAAAGGGATGAGTAAGCATTCATTTTCTTGTTCTGACGGCAAGAATTACCTAAGTTGGTGGGGGGTGGTGGAAGTGACTGGTGATGCAATCAGCCCCCAGATTTAGGATTGTTTTTCTTCCAATGTTTAGTGATTAATCGATGTTTTGCTTTTACAGTTTTACTACACATTTGATTCAATTCCTGAAAGTGGGGGACAGCTCATGATCGATATAACTTTCCGGATGTTTTGGCAATTTCGAGTAAAAGTTCGTGGTCAATTGATGAAACTACTAGGAACTATCCTACAGGTTTGTTTTGATTTTGATTTTTGATTTTCTATCTTTGATTATAAATTTAGTCAAAAAATAAAAATTTTCTTTATTTGAGATTTTAATTTTGATTTTTTTAATTTTAAAAATTATATAAAAAAAATCTTTTTTCATAATCTAATTTACTATCAATTAAATATATTTTATTTAATTATTTAATATATTATTTTTTATAAGATTTATGAATAATTTAATTTAATATTATATATTTAATTAAATAAACTTAATTATTAATAATAATTATGAATAATTTAATTTTACTTAATAATT
>JANITW010000234.1:60661672-60672423 GCA_027564335.1 Erythroxylum williamsii | reverse complement strand
ACGATTAATAATTTCTAGGAGAGGTTAAAGAATAACAAATTAATAAAATATGCTTAATCAGGGTGTAGGCCGAGATTAAACCAAAGAACCGAGTCCCTACCGAATTCTCCACATTTTTCATTTTATTGCATGTTTTTTTTATTAGTTAGTTTTATTTTATTTTCATCTCTAAAAATCCAAAACCTCCTTTTTTTCCTAAACACCGATTAATTTCATTTCTTAAACTTTACACACACTCTCTGTGGGATCGACCTAAACTCGCCACTGCTACAGTAGTAGTCTAGTTATTTTTAATTTTGATTAGCGTTACGACGCGCGGTCACCAACTTAGGATTACATGTCAATAGTCTTAAGAAAGATATTTTCATAATTGAAAATTTCCCCGGTTTAATGAATTATAGATTAAATTGATTAGTGAACTCATGATTTCAAAAGAAGTCATAAGGGATTTGAATTCTACGTCCACTGTCTTCTTTGATTAATACTTAGTTTAAACTTTGTTTTAGTAAGTCAATTGTGTTGTTTTATTTTAGTTTATTATTTTAATTTAAATTTGGTTAATTATAAGCATTATGATTTGTTAGACTAAATAATAGAAAGATAATTCTGGTCCTTATTGGATCAACTTATACTCTTCAATGCTAGTTACAGCTATACTATACACTTGTGATTAGAATAATTCAACATCAATCAAGTTTTTGATGTTGTTTTCAAGGATTGTAATATAATGAAAACCTTATTTTTATTAATCTAGTCGTTTTTAATGAAGTTTTTATTTCTTTTCTTGTTATATTTATTTGTTTGTCCTTATAGTTCTCCTTCTTAATCTTGTGTTTGTGACTTATTTTTATGATTTGGATATTCATTTTCATAGCCACTAAACAAAATGGAAGGTTAAAGAAGACGTAATTCTTAAGGGAATTATGACATGCTATCGCTTGTGCGGTATTGGAAACATATAACGAGAGGCTTAGTGACATGTATTAGAAAGGTCAACCAATATTTATGGTGTGTTATGACACTTATAGAGGTAATCACTCTAATCATGAATGTCACGCACTAAACTATATTATAGGGGCATCCATTTTCCACAGAGAACTAGCCCCAGGATATCTCATATGAGAATTCTTATTATCTAGAATAAAGTAGTTATTATGAATTTAAATGGAACAAGTGGGTGGAATGATGTATGATCCATCATCTCTTTTTTTCAAGTGTAAATCTTTTCTTATATTCATGTCTTCCATGTCTAATCTATCCTTACTTGTGTTTTTCAATTTGCCATCAATTCCCATCAAAGTTCCTATAATATTCTCACAAATATTTTTTTCAATATGTATCATATCAATATGGGAAATAGAAAATTATGCTTTTTTTAATTCCAGCAACACTTCGCTTTTATTTTCTATTATTTAGATTTTATCTAGGTGTAATGTCACCTAAATGTGATAGTTGGTAAACCACATCATCACCAGACAAGTGCAAAGGAACTTCACCCAATTCTACTTTGCCATTAAACAATTTTCTTTTTTGCCATCTATGCCTATGTTCTAAGTAACGATGATGTCCATATAACATGTTTTACTTCATAGCCTCATTAAATAAGTTTGATAGTTACACGCAAGAGAGGCCATATACCCTTTAGTGCTCCATCCAAACAAATTCTTGTACATTGGAAAATCATTTATAGTCCACAAAATGGTTGTATGCATTATAAATGTTTCACCTTCAACAACATCAAAAGTTTCTAATCCAACCTCCCATAAAATTGCATGTATATATCAAAATCCTTACTAGGACTAATCAGCCCTGGAATAAATAAGGACAATAAAATACAAGACTCCTTCATACACGTCTGTGAAGATAAATTGAATGGCACTAGAATTACCAGCCACATGTTGTAGGAAGTACTCATATTACAGAAATGATTAAATCGATCTGAGGCTAAACCAACTCGAACATTACAACAATCCTATGTAAACCATGGAAACTTTCCATCAAAGTTTTTCCATGTCATTGAGTCTACTGGATGATGCATAATGTTATCATCAATGTGTTTTTCATTATGCCACCTTATATCTATGGTTGTTTTTGCTGACATAAAAAGCCTTTGTAGTCATGGTTTAATAGGGAAGAATCTCAAGATTTTATATGGTATCTTTTCCCCTATCCTATCATCCACTCACCACATACCATAAATGGGACACTAATTAAGATCTTTACTGTCTTTCCAAAATATAGCACAATCATACTTACAAGTATGTATTGATATATATCCTAATCCAAGGTCCCTTAACAATTTCTTTGCATCATTGTAAGATTTCGGCAATTTGTGTCCAACAAGTAATGAGTCAATTAACATATAAAAAGACTTGTTACTCCTTTTGTTATAGACCTTCAAATGCAACAACTTGAAAACTAAAGATAGTTTAGAGAAATTCGAGCATCCTGGATATCACTCTTCTTGAGCAACGTTTAATAACTTCCTAAAATTATCTTCTGTAATACTACCAATTATGTTTTGTAAACCAGTTTCATTCATAGTATCCATATAATTCCCATAATCCTTTAACATCCTGCCAATCTCATCATCACTATCATCATTAATATCACAACATTCTACACCATTATTGCTAATATCATCAACAATTGTACCAACACTTTTACTGTAACCTACTTCTGAGCATTCGCCATGATAAGGTTATAAAGTATAGAATTTTTCTATACCTTAGATTAGCAAGTGATTATATAGCACATCTTGACTTTGAATGTTCACATTTAAGCAATATATGCATGAACAACGAATACAACATTCACCACCCATTTGATATTTTACAAATTGCATAAAACTTTTAATTCCTTCTACATATTCAGTAGACCATTTTCAATTTGACATCCAAATTTTGTCCATCTAGCTATACAATTAAAAGTAAATAACTGAATTACCAAATGCAATCTTTATTCTATATAACATAATGATAAATTAATACAAGTTAATAGTTCTCAATTAATTAGTACAAGTTCATGTACTAAGTTTCAATTCAATCAAACACTATGATACATGACATTGTTAGATCACATAAATAAAAAAAAGTTACTTCTCGTTGTGACTCTTAAGCATGTGGAATATTTCACCGATAAGCCTCATGGGAGTTGTATCACAAGTTTCTAGCCTATATACTATCCTAGCGGTTTATTATGCCTCAGATCATCCATAAGATATTAAACTCATTCCATATGTAATAAATACTTATGTTATTCGTAGAGTTAGGTCTTAGGACTTAAAATGTAAAAAATGCTTATAACTATCTGATAGGGCTTAAAATGAAATTTATATGCTTAGAGTGAACCTTAGGACATTAAAAAGAAAAATGAGTAGATTCAAGCCTTAAGTCTTTGGAAATGGATAAAATGCCTCGAAAAGATCTTAAGGTTTTAAAATAAAGAAAATTCTTATAATGAATTATTGTCCTGAAATTGAAAATTAAATACTTGGAGTTGGAACTTAGAATTCAAATTGGAATTAATATACCTAAAACAAATACTACAACTTGAAAGTTAAAATATAATGCTTACAACTCGGTCTTGGAGTTTAAAATAGAGAAAATGCTTAGAGCTAAGTCTCAGGCTTTTTTACTAGTAACTAGATTGACACTTGTTGATAGGATTGTAAGATAGGTCATTGACTTACAATCAATTATTAGTATAATGTCAATAGAAGCATATGATATATAGAAATTATACAAGCAGAACATATGAAACACTTTAACATAATCTTAACAAAACTTTCATCAAACACTTTATACACATTATAAATTCATCCCAAACTAACTAAAAAAATCGCGTCTTTTTCCTTTCTTCACTAGAATTAAGACATTCGAAGTAAAATCCAACCATTGATATTCCAAACAATCACAAACAACTCAAAAACATTGAACAACTCAACCAACATCAAAGCTTAAAACACAAAAAATGCAAGCACAAAAATACCCAAGAACAAAAATTCAACAACTTGCCTAGACCAACGATTCACTGGAGACGATGGAAGCAAACAACAACACTTGGTGGACAAGAAAATGAAGAAGATAAAAGGATGGAGAATGGAGAGAAAATAAAGAACTTGCACACAGGAGAGGAGAGGCCAAAAAAATCGCACAATTGATCGCCAAATGCTAATCAGCAGTCGAATATTTGCTTACTAATTTATAAAATCGTCACCCTTTGAATTTACATGATGCAAAAATTGTCGCCAAATGTTAAACATTATCCAAATATTTGGCTACCAATTTACAAAATCGTCGCCAATACTACATTTTTATATTTTGCTAAAAATTTTAAATAATAATAAAAAATTACTATAGAATTTATATATAATAAATACAGTTTTGTGAGACCACATAAAATTCTTAAATCATATATATTAAAAGAGGTTAATAAAAGTATAAATGATATTTTTAATTATATTTATTTTTACAATTATGCAATCATTGTGATTAATTGATCTTTGAAATTTGTTGTTAAATAAATTTATATCTAGGCTTACAATAGGTTTTGAATAACTTTAAATTGAATTTTAAGAATATGATATTAAAATTTAATAGTGACTTCCATTTTTACTATATTGCAATTTATTTTTAATTAAATTGCTATTATTACTAGCATATATGGTAATTAATATAATGTTATATGAATGTATAGATAATAATTGTAACCAGTATTTTGATTTCTTAATTATTACATAATATATAAATTTTCTCATATCATACTTATGTAATATATTACTCTATTTAATCATACTTTTTTATTTATTATATAAAAATTTCATACTGTTTGATATAATTTATATTTTATGTATAATTATGTTAGCCAAAGGTGAAGTCAAATGATAATGGGATACCATTTAGTGACAAGTTTTTGAAATATATCAAATGGTATATTTCTTCGGATTTAATCGAAAGCGACATCATTTAGCTTAATAAACAATTATGTTATTTTGTACTAGGTTATTAACACGAAAATGAAATTGTCTTTGTTTTCGTGTTAGCCACCATATTTCCTCTTGATAATCTGTCGAAGAAGTGTTGTCTCCTCTTTTGTGGTTGTCTGCTATCTTCTGGTCGTCATTATCGAAGAAGAGTTATGTTTTTATGTTGGTACGTATTGTTCTTCTTTACTATTACCAAGAACCCTCGTTATTATTTCTAAAAAAAAGAACCCTCCTTATTGTACTCTATTTTTCTGCTGCGTTTTAGAGTTTATATCGGTTTTTTGTTCTGCTAATGGTTGATAGGTTTCCCTTTCTGTTTGTTTTTGGAAGATGGTGAATTGTGTTTCTATGTTGGATGTATATGGGCAAACTTTTTTTTTTCCACCTTCCATGCTTGTTTGAGGACACCTTGCTAACTATTTGATGAAAGGCTTACTATAAAATCAAGGCTAAATCTACAACGGATGTTTATGTACATATTTACCATATGAATGCTTTAATGCCAAACCTGTGCCACTTATCCATCATAAGGACTTTATTTCAACATGCCATGAAGTTGTGATTAGACATAACAATTAAAAGTCAAATGGTCAAAACCAAAAATATTAGCAAGTGGTCAAAACATATATAGGTAACAAACATATAAGTTTGAATATTTAATTCAACTCACTTAAGAATGTTTAATTACTGCATATGAAGAACAATTCCCATCACATTGAGTTTTCGTCTTGCTACCTCTCTTTTTTTTCTTTTTTTTGTACTTTTTTATGAATACATATATCAATAAACCAAAATTATTAATTTGAACCATAACACAACATGTAAGGATTGCAATATAGATATAAAATAAAATAATAAGGTTATGGCTCAAAGGAGCTAACTAGGGATATAAAATTGGAGTGGGCTTTTAAGTTAACACTTGTAAAACAATGAAAGCCCTCCTTTTTTTTATTCTTATATGTCCATAAATTGATTAGGTCTTCAAATGTTCCTTGCAAGTTCTAGAGAAAAATCCTAATATATGACAATGCACTTTAAAGGAAATATATATTGATTTGAGTGTTTCAATCTTTTATAGCTCAAAATCTTAAATTTTATTTGAAATCAGTTCAACTTTGCATGATGCCTTATCATTTGATTATCAAACTTTATAAAAGTGCATAATGCTAGCTAATTTAACCGTTCGACATATTTTTACACTTATTCTTAAAAGGACAAATCTTTTAGCCTACACAAATTTCAAATAAGAATTCTTCTATTGATTTTTCATAATAAAATTGTTAGCATTAATTCATTGTTCAACATGGCGACCAGTTTTTGATAGTGAAAATGAGCTCCGCTTGGAAGAATATGAAAAAATTCTCCCTAATAAAGAACAAATTAATGCAGAACAAATCTTTCCATCAAACATTAATCATCCATTGCCTTCCATAGTCGATCTTCTTTATCAAGATTTTAAATATTATTCGAACTACCTCCCTTTCTTTATTATCTAAATCTCATTTTCTATTATGAAGCTATTACATGAACATTTGATTATATATACTATATGTTGTATTGAGCTTACTCGAATCTTTAAGAGAACATAAATGAAAATGAAATTGGTGGCGGTGGCGATGTTTGAATGGTCCGTACAGGATTAGAAAAATTAGTTGTTTTAGAACAGTGGTCGATTGTAAAAACTATGTTTGTTCATTATGACGATTATAAAGTTTATCAGTCAGTACGCAAGTGTCCAAATTTGGGTTCCTAATATTGTTTGATTTAACTTTGATTGTTCTATATTGCTTGCTCATTAGGTGAAATGTTTAGTACATACAGATCATCTAATACCATCATGCATATTATATCTGGGTAATCATTAACTATATCTCTTGCAAATTTAGTTAAAGTAAAAAAAATTCAATTCACCAGACCCTGAGGGAAGATCTTTAACGGTTTCAATTGATGGCTTAGAACGTGGAAGGAGCCTTCTTGATAATTAATGAATGGGGAGTAAAATGTTGATTCTAGTTGTCAATCTATGTTCGTATAGAGTTTGAGTTTGTTCATTGTTATTCATGGTTTCAATTTGTTCAGAAATAATAGATAAGCATAATTTGATAGCTTTATAGGATGATTTGATTAATTAGTTTTCTATGTGTTGAACTCTATTTCATGTTAAGCTAATTTTGGTAGTTGTTTTATATATCCTTTGTTGATCGAAAACTCCAAAACTAAAAACTATGGTAATTATTGTAGCAAATTTAATAATTGAGATTTTGTTCACCATTCTATTGTTGGTAAGCAATAACAAACAATCTGTCTACTCGCTCATTGTTTCTTTTTCCATAATTCATTCTCATATACTTAAATGGCCCCTTTCTTGTTGACATAATGAATCAATTTTACAAATCAGACTGCTCGGTATCCGTCTTCAGTCAACAACTATTATTTTATTATAGCCTTTTAAAATTACTTGTTTATATGGTAACACTAAAGAATAAAAGATGTTGATATGCTTTTAATTTAATCAATAATTACTTTTCAGGTGTTTATGCCCATCTAGTTACTTCATTTTGTGTTTTTAATTTTGTATTATTTACTTTTAACCTTGTTTGATTATTTGAACTATAACTTTTTTATTTATACCGTAATTACATTTAATTTAATATTACTATAAATTATATTGACTCTTTTAATATTCAAAATGAATTTTATTTTTTATAAAATAAATCGAAGAAAATAATAATATAAATATGTAATCACTCATATAATAATTTGTAAATTTAGTTATATATTTTACTTATTAAGGTTAATTAATTTTTTTATAATATAAGCTATAAAGTTTAGTATAACCTCTAATTCATTGGTATATTTTTATTTCATCAAATTATTTTATTTGTATTTATTATTATAATTATTACTTTTTATTTATTATATATTGATTTTAAAGCGATTTAATATCGGTTGAACCTTTAAACTTTAAACTTTAAACTTTAAACCTTTTCTTTTACTTATTCGATGTACGGTTCGGTTTTTAAAACATTGCTTTTATGTTTCAAAAATATTTATTTTTCAAAATTTAAACTACCTACCATGCATGTACTTTTCAACAATATGTTTAAAGCTTTGAAAACATTTTACAATTTTTAGATATAAAATTTTTAATATTAATTTTGGTGACAATTTGCAATTTCGTCACCAAAAGTCAACTTTCAGTGATGATTACTATGGATTGTGGCAAAAGGCTCCAAAATTGGCAACGAATTCAGCAAGTTGTCGCTAAATGTTAATTCTTTTGCAATGATTAGCTAAAATCGTCACAAAATATGTATGTTTAACGACGATTATGCAAAACATCACAAAAATTTTGATATTCTGCTATGAATCAAGAACTCATCACAAAAAACTTAATTTTAGCGATGATTTCAAAAATCGTCGTCAATAATATGTTTTGTTGTATTATAGTTCTATGTCTTTTTCTCCAATCATAAGGAAATTTGGTTACAATGATTATCATATATAAGGTATGACCATATCACTGGCAAAGGAGTGGGATTCAACTAACAATATTTTAAAATATAGGCTGAAATTTTACTAATAATTTGATCGTCATGATTTTCATTGGATTTGGTACAATGAAAATCACTTCAATGATTAATATGTCAACATAATTAGAGTGCCTCACTTCAATGATTTTCAACATTGACGAGCACAGTATTCTATCATATTCTATTACCATATTTTGATTCCCAATATCACGTGGAAGATCTAATGTATTGTTTTTATTGACAAGTAATTTAATAGTAGTCATATTGGCACAAAAGTAATCAGACTGACAAATAAATTAGTCGAGCTCAATAATAAATATAAATTTTGCATAACTCTGTTGTCATATCAATAATAAAAATCGTACAACCTACACCCATCCCATGCAAGGAAACACTCTTACAACTAAGCACAACAAGATACTCGGTTAATAACAAATATTTTTGGTTGTACATAAAAGATTGCAATTCACCTTATATACTTCGAAGGCTCAATACATCGGAAGTTAAAATGAATTTAAAAATATCTCTTCAAATAATATGATATTGTTGCATAAATTGACTGCATATACGAATTCAAAATGAAATTGACATATATAATCATTTAGTATTTGCAAAAGGATCAAAGAAATATTTTTTAAATTCTTGTTGACTTATTTCATAAATTAAAATACAGCAATATTTATTGTTAATATAATCCTTGCCTCTTCCTACCCAAAGAGTGCCTCTTCCTTTAGTATTGGATATTTATTGGAAACTAGCAAAAGAAAATTTATTTATGTAAAAGTTAAAGGGGGTTAGAATGGAATAGATGTAGCTGCTCTCTATGTTAAATGGAAATCCCATTAGTTTGGATGATATGATTACATAGTTAAATTACTTTTTCTCTCTTTTTTCACTAAAATTCATTGGAATGCTAACTGATGGGTCAAAAAAAAAATAATTGGTGTCTTCCTAAGTGCAAGGAGCAAACTTAACACTCCTTAATTTGAAGAAATATGTAAAACAGAAAAAAGATCGTCAAATTCAAAAAGTTGACGGGTTAGGCCAATATATGAAAACCATTTCTTCGCATTCTTTGTCTCCTGAAACCGAATAAATCATTCGAGGTTATTCTTCTAGTTGACTAAAGATAGTATACTGAAAAGAGTATCACAAACTTGACTAATTACTAGTGGTTAACCGTTGGGATTAGACTTTTGGGATTGCTTGAAAAGGAACTCTTCCACTTTAAGAGCTCTTGAGTCGGTTGTGAAGACTTTTTGAACAACAACCCGTTCATCCCAAACAGGATTAACTTCACTTGACAAATCGCCTACATTTGGGGATGTTTAGGACATATCCTTTTGTATTTTGGCTTTTCTCCAACCCCCAAAGAGCACATATGTTCTGGAGACAATATAGCAATAAAATATATGCCACTTTTTGACTTATATGCTTCTTTTAACCCACATAACATGCTCTAAACAATAATCTTACATCTTCACAGTAGTAAATAAGTCCCTTACTCGCACAGCTTGAACAAAGTTTTAAGTTCAGTACTATGGAGTCTATTTGGGTTGTGCACGAAATCATGGGGCTATAGAGGAAGAAATTAAGAGGCAGGCAATTTGTGTGCATCACTGTGTGTAACTATCAATCTCGCCAAGGGCCTTTCTTGTGTCGTGTATTTTAATTGGCAATTTAAGACAAAAAACACATGTCAATTAATTATATAATTGTAAATTGAATAGTAAATAAGTATTAAATATATAAGATTTCGGATTTCCCATGACACTTGTACAAAATAGAAGACTAAAGCCATGTCTAATCCATGTCTGGAACTAGGGTCCTGTCAACAATGTTCTGGGAAGAAAAATATAAGTACCAACCTAAACTTTTATGGAAAAAAAATATAATTGACATGACCGTGCTAAATTATGTTCACACTTCACACCAGACTATCGTCTATCCCTCATCACGCTCAATGTCGTGAAGAGCATCAAACGATAGCCATAAAACCTACTAACTGGTGTGGGTGGTTGAATCGACAAATGTTTTCAACTGATCCATAGCTAAGTCCAGTGTTGTCTCGGACATGTTAACGAAGCATACTCAAAACCAACCTGCTTCGGTGCAATGGAAGGAAGAACCAGGAGAGATATTTAACTTAACATTGTAGACAATTCTCTCCCAGAGCTCCTTCTCTGCTTCGAATGTGTTGGACTTCAACAGATGTTTCATGTTGACCCAAC